>BMAW01039401.1:122584-198600 GCA_019974015.1 Nephila pilipes | reverse complement strand
TATAAAAGAGTATTGTTTAAATGTTATTTTAAGAAATATTACTTTAAAATAATTGCACATATACAGATCATTGAATATTTCTTTTTTAAATATTCAATATTGCTGTTCATCAACTAATTTAGATTATAAATAAATGTAATATGTTAAATGAGGTAAAATATTAAAAACAAATATTGAACAACAAAATTAAATGCATTTTCATTTCCCTGTAATGTAATATAATTGAAATAAAAAAAAATGGATTTTTATCTTTATATAAACACTAGAATAATATTTCACTGAAGGAGTGAAAAAAAAAAATGAAAACCCTCCCCATTGTATGCTTCCATTTTGTTAAATCTTCATTTGTCTTTTTAATGTTCTTTTGCTGATCATTTATTTTCTAAAGAAACCTCTTGACTTGTTTTCCTTTCATGCTGTCTTCTGTCATGTTGCGGATAGGTTTTAATTACAAACCCACAGTACGCTATTCAGGTACGCTGTGAGTTCTACCTATTGTTGACATTCATTAATCATAATTATCCCTCTATATTAAAGTAATTTGATTTGTCTAATGTAATATACATTTCAGTGGTTTGAAGAGAAACAACATCAAATTGAAAATCTTGACCAGCAACTTAGAAAACTGCATGCTAGTGTGGAATCATTGGTGATTCACAGAAAAGGTTGGTATTATGTTAAGAACATTAATAATTTATCAGCAATAATAATGTATTTAGTATTTAAAAATATTTTTGATTGTGTATTTAAGTTTAATATTCAGTTTTTAATATTTCTAAGTTTTTTAAAGGTTATATCTTTGAGTATTATTTTTATTAGTCAGATTTTTATATTAGTAAACTTATTATATTGGTATTAACTTCAGCTAAGTTTTAGTTTCCAAATAAAATGTGCTTGCATAAGTCTTAAATCATTTTACATTCCAAGATATTATAAATTTGAACTAATGTTAGATATGTTTGTAAAAGCTGAAACTTCGATATTGTATGCATGTTGTAAAATTAAGTGGAAAACCTATTTTTCTTTTTGTTATATATTACTTTTAAACAAAAATTATGAAACAAACTTCTAATGGTATCTATTATTTTATTATAGAAAAGGGGATGATTTGTAAGAATGAGATATTTATATTAAATACCTTTTATTAGAAAAGTGGAAGCTATAATTTGTAATATAACTTAATCTGCATTTCCTCTTTTTAATTTACTAATCATCTGTGTAAAATCTGAACATAACATCTGTGTAGAGTTATTGCATTTGCAATATGAAATAAATATCTCGGAGGTAATTTAAAAGTAAATCTTTAGTATAGCATACTTTTTTTAGAACTAGCTGTAAACACTGGAGCTTTTGCAAAAAGTGCAGCCATGCTGGGCAATTGTGAAGAACACACAGCACTTTCCAGAGCTTTGTCCCAGTTGGCAGAAGTTGAAGAGAAGATTGAACATTTGCAAAGTCAACAGGCTGGTCAAGATTTCTTTCTCCTTGCTGAGTTACTTAAGGATTACATAGCTCTTATTGGCGCTGTCAAGGTTTGTTTTAATTTTTTTTCATTAATTGATCATATTATGGTGATAGATTTTAGATATAGAAAATTTATTTGATGCATCAGTGAGAGATCTATTCTTTTTCAAATGTTGTAAGATAAAAAGATCTGCTGCAACAATTTTTTCGGATGGACCAAAAATTTTACAGTCATACAAGGGGAAGGGAGACAAAAAGTATACCTTTGTTGGAAAACAGATGTTGTTGCTTAAGGCAGATTGGTGTTGCCATTTGTTAAACAATGCCAAAACAAATTAGTGACTCATAGGTTAGTTTTTATTTGGCTATCAAATAAAAACTAACCTATTTAAAACTAAAATTTTTATTGGTGCTGTAATTGCTCATCATAGACAACAATTGGGTGCAACTTTAAAGCTTCTAAATTATGTTTGTAGCAATTTAAGTAAGATTCAATGGAATTTTCACACCAAGTTCTCAACATCGATGAGATCTGTATTCATTATACACCAGAAATCAAGCAACAATCAAATTGATGGGTTGCTTTTAAGTGAATCTGCTCCAAAGGAGGCAAAGACGGTCCCATCAACCAGAAAAGTTGTGGTGACAAACTTGTATGGGATGCTTATGTCATCATACTCATTGACTGTTTAAAAAAAGGATAAAACAATCCTTTAACAATTCTGCAGCAGGTTATTGGATTGCTTCGACAAATTGAAGGAGATACCCCTATTTCTCATCCCTAACAGACACTTTTCGAACAGCCTTCATATTTGTTTAAATTTTAATCAGAAATTGTAATGAGTTATGTGTATGATTTTTAATCGGCATTTTTTATAAATGTTTCTACTCTACTACCTACCGAAGTTCAAAACAATGGTAAATGATCCTTTTCTGTCATTTTAATGAATATCCATTTTTTTTTTATGGCTGCATAATATAAAACTAAGTCATTAACTTTGTTAGTTGACATTTTAAAAAAAAAGGCTGCTTAAATTAAGAGGGCCTTGGATTTGTTTGTATTCATTGTAATGTAAACATCAAAAATATATAAATTTGTTCATAACCATTAATTGATTAATATTACCATTTACTTTTATTGAATATTTGATGAATCATTGCTTCACTAAACTTTTTACAGGATGTGTTTCACCAAAGAGTCAAAGTGTATCAAACCTGGCAACATGCTCAACAGGTGTTGACCAAGAAACGAGAACAGAAAGCAAAGCTTGAGCTTGTGGGGAAAACAGATAAGATACCTCAAGCTAAAGAAGAAGTTATTGAGGTAAAAATTGAAACTTTTTAATTGCCTATGGACTTTTTTAATATTGCACAAAAATCAAGTTAATCATATTCAAAAGCTTGACTTTATCATGCATTACGGGAATGTTAAATTTCTGAATTGTTTATTTCAACTATTTTATATTAATAAAATTTAGCAGAAGCTTTACATTCTGAATATGAATCTGCTATATCCAACACAATAATCATACTTTTTAAATTTCTGCATCTTTAAATATTTTTTAATTAAACTAATAAATCACTAGGTACAATTTAAATAGCATTCAGTTCCTATATTATTGTGAAAACTTAAAAAAAAAAAAAAAAAATTCCAGTTTCATTTTAAAAAGTTATTTCAAAATATAATTTTGTGCTTTTATTAAATTTTGTTGTAACATTCTTAAAATGAATTCTTGACTTTTTTTTTAACAGCATGCACAAATTAATTTTTTTTTACTTTCATACATAATTAGTGGGAAGCTAAATCGGAACGTGGACAAGAAGAATTTGAAAACATTTCTAAAATGATTAGGAAAGAAGTTGAACGCTTTGAAAAAAGTAGGGTACATGATTTCAAAGTCAGCATAATAAAGTATATGGAATCCCTATTGGAAACTCAGCAGCAGGTATGAAATCTTTTTTCTTTGAGATCATAAATATTTCTTTGTACATACTTTTAACATGGCTAAACTGTTATGAAAAGTTCATTAAAAGTGGTATGTTGTTCTAAAATTTTTTACTGCACCTGAAGTTACATTTAGATAAATTATATACATATTAATGCAAAAAAGTATTCTGATCAGAGTTACGAATTGGAGTGCAGTCCTTGTTCCCCATCCCCCTCTTAACTGCAACATTGTTCTTTGAATTCATATCTTGAAAGTATAAAATTAATAAATATCACTATGATATATTTGTACTTTATTTGAAAATGCAGTATTTTAGAATAATCTGGAAGAAACTACCATTAAAAATTATTTTGACTATTCGATTAGATATATTTTATTGTAAGCCATACACTGTTAAAAGTTATATTCATAAGATATTAATGTGTGTTTAAATTAAGAGATTTTTTGACATTTTGTCTGGTCAAACAATATCCTGTAAAACTGAAGGCATAGATATTATTCTAGAATGTGCCTCATTATGTTTCAAATATTTTTCTGGAGGGTTAAGATCCAGACTTTTCAGTGGGTAAAATATATATTTGTGTACAACATGTGGAGAATTTGTAAATTATGGGCACAAAGGGTTATCAGCAATTTGTATGCTTGTACTCCTCCACCACATTTGCCATTTTACTCATAAGAGTTGAGTAGATGTTATAAAGTATCAGATAAAATAAGTAGCCACATATGGATGACAAATGAGATGGAAAATAGTTGATAGGTTGGAGACAAGCCCAATCACACAAGCACTGATGGCCACTTAGCTCTATGTAATGGCCAGCGTTGCCTGTAATTTGTGGAAGCAGTTTCAGGACACTGGATCGATATCAAGAACATGTGGACTTGGTTGACCAAGATTATTATATGTATGTCTGCAATAATGAATGATGATCGTTATTTGTGGCACTTTCTGCACTGCAACACAAGACTGCTACAGCTCTCACTTGATCTAAATTCTACCAATTAAATATGAATTTCAAGGTCTACTGTTGTCCAAAGGCTTCATGCGAGATGACTGTATGTCAGAAGACCAGTTGTTTGTATCCCACTAACTGCAACACACGATAAAGTGCATTTAGCATGGTGGACCAGATTTCAGTGGAGCACTGTGCTTTTTATAAATAGGTCAAGATTCAGCCTGGACACAGATTTGTAACATATCTTTATTTGGAGGGAACTTTTGACATACCATAACATGGATTTTTGGACATCCCTGCATTATGAACTTTCTAATAATCATGCGTACATTAAATGGCTTTCGAATGATGCATCTCTTTCTCTGTTATAAATGTAAAATCTGTCCATTAGTTTGCACATTTTTTTTCCTTCAGAAAATTGAACAAATTCCCTTATTTTTTTTGCACAAGAGTGTATATTATCTCTTATTATATCTTAGTGTACTATATATTATCAAGCTCTGTAAATTATTTTTGAATTGAACTATTCCTATTAAGTATGTCTGGAATATTATTAAGGACTATTGTAGAGGATGAAAATATTACAATGAAACCAAAGGAAAACCTTCATATGTGGAATAAAAATACATTATTAATGGGTGATCTTGATCTACAATGCTTAAATAATTTGTGAATGACATTTTAAGCATCTAAAAACACCCAAGAGTCAGTACTAAATCAAAAGAAATGTTTGATGGTGTAAGATGGTGCATTTGAATCTACCTTTAAATTTGTGACATTATTTTTACCCTTTGAAATCCACTCAGTTATATAATTTGTTATGCTGCATATTTTAATACAAACATTTGGAAAGTAAAGATGGAATTATATTTAATAATTTTTCATTGATTATATATTATAAAAGTTAGCATCAGATAGACCTATTCTTTCATAAAATTGTTTAGTAGATATTTTCTACCATATCAATCACTGCTAAAAAAATTTGTCCTTATTTTGTACCATTGAGACAGATTTTGTTAAGAATTTTTTTTATTGGAATATTACTTTTTTAAAATTACTCCTGGAATAACGTAAATCATTTACCTAAGCATTTAGCACAAACTTCCTATGATGAATATGTTTATTAATGTTTTTTACACTCTGTCTTTATATATGAAGAAACTTTTTAAGATTGATTTCTGTAAATAGAGAAATTATATAAAAAAAAATATTACATATTCTGAAATTGTCCATTGTTACAGCTTATCAAACACTGGGAGGCCTTTTTACCTGAAGCCAAAGCCATTGCCTGAGAGACAGTATTTGTTAAGTAAAAGGTCATGAACAAGTGTTAAAAGCGACCTTGCATATTGTTTTGGATCACTAGCTGGTACCAGTGATATTATAAATTGTCGTTTGTTGGAATTGATTGTTCTTGAATATAAACTTTAAAGAATTTCGCTCACATTCCCAAGTCATATGCATCTCTTTATATAGAAATTTAATTGCAATAAATTAGAAATGTTATGTATAATTTACTCATGACTCTTTAAAATAATTTACTTGTATACAACATATGAAACAATATGTACAGTTAAAAGTATTACATTGTAAATGTTGCAGTTTTGCAATAAAATTGTTATATGCTTTTGATGGTCATAATTATTCATTGAAATAAAATAATACCGAAGAAAATTAGCATTTATATATGTATGATAAATCAAATATTGTTATCTTGAAGATGAAATATTTTAATAAATTTATATTTACATTGAAAAGTTTGTCCAATCTTGGGTTCATTTCCAAAAAAATATGAAGCATCTTAAGTTGGAAAAAAGTGGCGTAGACCTTCCAATTTTTCAATGAAAGAATTTGGTGTGATGATATCATCTCCACCTATAGGAATATATTATTAATTAAAGTAGAATTACTTTACTTAAAATTTAATACAGCAATGGTCTCCTTTTGTCAGAAAGAGGACTATTCTGAAATCAGAAGTATGCATGAAATTTAAGTAAGCATCCTATAATTTAAAATGAAATCTTTGAATATAAGAAGTAACCAATCACAATTACCTAATAAGATTCTAATTTTATTTATATTTTTGAAGTAAAATAATTTTTACCAAGAATGATAAAATTCTTGATAGTTAAAAGTGGTTTTTTAATTGCAAGTAATCAACCATTGAAATATTAATGTAAAAATCTAAGAAGTATTCCAGAAATTTGTTATGTTCTAAAAACAAAACATCAAATAGTCTATAAATTTTACTGGAGTCAGTAAGGCTTGTGTTCTTTTTCCAAGCAAGAATGAAGTAAACTTGTTTTTTTCTGATTTTCTACAAATTGCCGAGTTCCAAAGAGTAAGTCATTGTAAAATAAAAATGAATAATTAGTTAAATATTAGAAAATTTGAAATTTAGTCAAAAGGTTGTATTATATTTTCAGATTTTCATAAAATTATATGAGTTGAAATACTTATTTTGTAATGTGGAAAAAAAAAAAAAAACAGCAATATTGAATGTAATCCTTTAGTTAATAATTTGAAGAAAAAGATATTTAATGCATATTTTAACCTTAAAAAATTTATTGGATTATACATTTAGTCTCGTAGTGTACTGCAGTGTTGGTTGTTTCTCTATTAGATATAAATATTTTAATCCTTTGCATACCTTATTGAAAAGGTTCTCTTCAAATAAAATATATTTTACACAAATATGTGTTATAATTACCTATAAAGATTTCCCATCCTTTGTGCAAGTTCATCAGTTCATAAACACAGCGCATTTCTGAGTAAGTTATACCACCAACAATGAATAATATTAATCTGGATGCATTTTCTGCTGCTTTATCTGCACACCAATATCCAGTTCTAAATATATGAAAAATCATGCAAGTGTGATGGATAATTTTAAGCATGCATTAGCTTTTTGACAAATTTTAATTGCCACAGAACTTTTTTTTTTAAATTTTATATTAAAATCTTTGAATAACAATCCATAATATTCATATCAAATCTTATTTTAGGCCTATTCCTTGGGATCAAATTTTTCTTTTAAATTTAAATATTATGTAAATGAATAGAACATATTTTAATTTGATTGTTCTTGAATTATAATTATTTTTTAATAAAATGCTATTTATGCAATCATACCTCTCAGATGAAACCAATTGCTGCTCCATTTCATTGTTTAAAAATGGAAAATGATCTTTGCTTAATTTATCATCTATGATACTCTGTAATGTAATTTAAAGTAAATATATTAAGATTTAGTTTAATACAAGTTTCATTAGCTTAATCCTCATTTAGAATAAGAAAATACATGTAATTTTAATCTTTAAACAACACAAAGGAACAATTTCATTCTGTAATTTTTAGAAGTAAAAAACATTTCTAAATTAATGGATTAAATTAAAAAAATTAAGATTAACTAAATTTATTGAAATAATTTAATATACCAGGATAATACTTTGCAAAACAGGTTGCCAACGTGACTGTTTGTACTTTACACGCCAACTGTCAGAATATTTAGCTATATGTTGATCAATAGGTCGACAATAACCCTAAGAAAAAATTTATGAAAGTATATAATTGTTAGTTCAAATTAGAATAACGGAAATGTAAAAAAAAAAAAACATACATAAAAGTTTTTGAATTGAAAATTGTTTTCAACTTACTGGTTTGAAAATATCAATATCTAAATGTAATACATTTGTGACAATACTTGCTGCAGAGATAGTAATTTTACTGTTTCTAATAATTTGATCAAAATATTGTTTGGTAATTCCTAGAATAAGATGTCATAAAATAAAGGAATGTCAATTAAAATTAGTATGAAAAAAACAATTTATAAAAGAGATATGGAATGAAAAGTTATATAAAAAGGTTATATGAATTCTAAACCATAATTTTTTTTCAATGTTAAGCTTCCAAAAGTTGACTAAATTATGAAAACATAAAAAAAATGCTATATTTAACATTATAGTATAGTGAAAAGTCTAATTAACCCATACACTTCTAATATTTTCTCCCATAGTTAACCTTATATTTACTATTTCATTTTAAGAAAATTAGAAAAATGATCCATATTCTCATCAGAGAGATATTTCACACAATAGCCATTATTACTACTGAGTAGTTGGAGAATTGACAAAAACAATTGCTTAATTGCTCACGATCTTTTGAGTTAAATTGAATGTTATACATCATTCAATAGATTGATTGCTCAGCTTTCCAAAGGCCTATAAAATGTCACCATCTACTGATGTAAACATAACAATAAGGTATAGCTCCCAAGTTTGTCTTGTAACTGGCAATGTAATAATGGACTCTAAATGTATGGCCAGCTGTGTAAGGCAATGGGTTAAATATATATGAAGAAAATAGCATTTTTCTGGTTCTTGCAAATCACATGAATTTTTTCAAAAGAAATGGGAGTATGGGCTGAAATACCTAATTAAGATGAATGTCAATGATTCCCTCCCCAAATGCACCTGGTTTTGGTGCAGCATAGCCATATCTAGCTCTTGCGCCATAAAATTCTAAAGTCACTCACCCTCCCCAAATGAATTTAAAACTATACAGTGAAAAATGTTTAACACAAAATTGAGGAATTATAATTTTTCATGGTAAAAGAATTTTGTATTAAATGATGCATGGGAAAAAAAAACAACCCTCACCAGTATTTTAGAAGTCAAATTTTATTAATTTGATGTCCTAAAATTTACACTTGCAGGTACATATATAAACATTGAAAAAATTTTGATCTAACACATTATATTAAATATACCATTTGTATTTCGAATAATTATGTGTTTTTAATTAAACCACAAATGTGTCTTTGGAAGAAAAAAAATATATTTTATGCAGTGTCTTTCCACTGCAAATATTGATAAACTGTTCAATATTGTTCATCCATTTGATCATTTTGCCTTTCAGATGTGCATATAAATAACTGCATATACTTTTCATAATATAGTGAAGAGAAATATTACAATATTGTCAAAATCTATATTAATGAGATCTTTTAATCTCCGAAATGTTTCGGTCATAATCAGCACTGTATAAATTCAGACCAATAAATTCATTCAATGATAATGTAAGAAACTGATGATGTAAAAACTTTCCCTAACATGTCATGAAAATGTTTGCTGAGTTTCAATATTGACCTGTTCTTGAGGTAAAGAATCTACTTCTTTGGAGAATCCAGCAATGCAAAAAAAAAAAAATTTCAATTGTCCTATTCACCCATGTCTAAATTCAAAAACTAATAGACAAGTAGAGTGGAATGTTTTGACAATTGCAGTGCATCTACATATTCAAAAAAAAAAAAAAAAAAAAAATTGTTTATTTTTTTCAGTAAAAAGATGGAAATAAGCCAAAAAAATCTGAGTTAGAGCACTGAAATTACTCTGTATTAAAGTTGTCTTCACTGAATGTAAGAGCTCAATCCAAACTCTTAACACATTTTTGAATAGAAAATTGTGACATTCCAATCTATATGCCCATTTATTATATGTATTCTAAAATTTAGAAATGTTCCAACCCTACATAACTTTTTACTAGAACACAAATCAAATTTAGTATTGCAATATAGGTAGAAATATAGGACATATTATAAACCAGAAAAAAATATATTGATTCATAATAAATGAGTAGTAATATAAAATATACTGCTCTCTAAAGGACAGGGAAGTGAGAATATATCATAAACATTCAAGCTTTTTTTTTTTTTATCAAAAAAACTTACAAATTTTGGGCTTCATTCGTAAATATTACATGAAAATAGTTTTAAAAAGAGAAAAAAATATGAAATATGTGTTTTGTTGATACTTCAATATCATTTTTGTTAACCATTTTTTACTGTATATATAATTCATTAATCCTTTCTCAAGTTGTAATGTTAAATGAAAAAAAAAAAAATTCTGAGATATTACATTTTTTAAAATTAATTTCTAGAATGGATTTTTTTTTCTTTTTTCAATTTTACATTTAAAAGATTAGATTTAATTCAGTAATTACCTTTTTTGTAGAAAATGAAGAGAAGAAGAAGTCTCAATTTCTGCATTATATTATACTTCTCATTTGAAAGAACTGACATAACAGTAGGCTCTATATTTTTCAACTGTTTATCATCTGCACCTTTTCTAGTAGCTAAATCCTTTGGGAATAAAATTATTCATAACTCCAGTACAAAGCTATTCTGTACAAAGTAAGCAAAATAAATAATTTAATACCTGCTCCAATTGAGACATAACATTAATTCCTGCACAGTAGATTTTCATCAAATCATTTGCCATGTGTCTGTAACTGTAAAAAGACTCATTACTTTTCTGCAGTAAATGTTCTTTAACAGCATCACCCAGGTCAGGAAGGCTTTTATATTTAATTTTAAGATTTGTTGCTACATGCATCAGTTCGTCGGATTCAATGATATTTTGAACGATTCTACAAAAAAATATTGCATATGTAAGAAAATGTTGGATAAATTATTGTTTAAAGAAACAAACTTCATTCACTCATATGGATTATTTCTTATTTTAAATAAAATAATATACATCACATTTTTAATATTATAGAGATGTGGATCAAAAGTTCAAATTTTTTATGCAACAAATAGTAAATAGTGTTTTGGTTAAACAGGAAGGGCAACAAATATAAGATTCTGTATGTATAACACTAAATATATGTATTACAATTTATTATATACTTAATGTAGATATTATATACTTCATATATAATGAACTACAGATGTTAAAAAAAAATCATTGGAGTACATAATCCTATACAATTTTTTTAACATAATCCTACATTTTAATTCATTTGTAGCAAAAATGTATCTAAATCAACTATATATATATATATAATTTATTTTTCAATTATTCAACAATTTTTACCACCCCCTTCCCTTTTTTTTTTTGTAATTTTAATAAGTGATTTTAAGATAAACAAGGGGAGGGAAGTATCTCTTGAAAATATTTCATTGAAGTGTAAATTAAATATTTTTTTTTAAATTAAAACAGTACTTTTTTTAAAGTTAAATTGAATTTAACTAAAAAAAATAAATATAAATAAAAGTTAGCTAAGTTAATTTTTTTTCAATACTTGAGCCAATTTTAAGACAAGAGCAGGAGTTAAATAACTATTATCAAGTGCAATTGGCATGAATCCAAATCCTTCTATATATAAATTAGCTAACAGAAAGTGTCACCTCATGAAGTAAACTGAAATTATTTTTTTGAATCACTGTGAAAGGATACGTAAGTAGATCTGATGATAAATTTAAAATAATTAAATTTTCAATTAATCTAGCATGTCTTTATCTTTAAAATTGATTATAAATTTAGGTTATTGGTATTTATTTTTTCTGAAAATCTCAGGAAAACTTCAAATAAATTTAAGGTTTTTAAAATGAAATAATAACACTTAAATTTGCAATAAAAATATTTTTGATAAAATGATGTTTAAGCTACATTTATTAAATCACATTTGTTTAAAATCAAATTCTAAATCTATTTTCCTTTGTTTAATATTTGATGATTTGCATTTTAATGATTCTCTAAATTGAATCTATTTAAAGAAAATTCTTTAACAGAACATAAAATGGTTCAATTTCTGAAGCAGAAATTTTACAGATATTTAGTGTATTAATTCATGTATGATAACATACCTTTTCTTAGAAAACTATTAATCTACATTTAATTTTTATATAAACATGAATTTATAAGTGTTTATATACCTAGCAACATTTGCAATATGTTCATGTCTCAGTTTATTCCACAATGGGTCTTCTTCAGTTAGAGGAGTTGACTGAATCTCTGCTTCTACTTTTCCTACATCTAAGGCATATTGATAAATATCATCAGTTAGATTTAAAAGATCATATGCCATAGCCTGGAATGTGAATTCATGTATCACAGGAGATATGCAATCGAATCCCCGATCCAAAATCAACAACTGGCACTTATTTTTCTTGAAGAGAAACAGAAACTTCGATCAAACCATGGTTTGTAATGAAATACATTAAAAGTTTGTTTCAATATTTTTCATTTACAGATTTATATTTATCTACAAACTCATCTTGTGTCTCATTGTTAATAATTATTACAGTTCCAAACTATATTGATTGTGAAAAGATTTCCCATTGAAATTTAATAACGAAACATTTAACATTTATTTTTGTTCAAAGAAGTATATATATAGAGAGAGAGAGACAAAAATCTTTACAAATTATTTTTTATGATTACTAATTTGTAGCTGAAAAAGTGAACCTTTATGTAAAACTTTTAGGTAGCATATTTTTATATTCAGCCAATACCCCCACAGTAAAATAACTAAAAATATAAAAACGAATAAATTTTAAATGTATTAATTATTTTTTGTAAATATATAAAGTGGCATACACTAATGAATTATTTCTCAATTTGATAATTTAAATGTTTATAGTTAAAAAATATATATACTTTTGTATCCAAAATGTGCTTCAAAGAATTTTTTTGAAGTTCTATCTCTTTTTGTATAGTTTCGGCTAAAATTAAATTCTTGACAAAGCACCTAGGGGAGGAAAAAAAAAGATTATTGTCAAAGTATAACTAGAAAAATATGCTCAATGAAATAACAGTGTGTGAAACATGTATTTTGCAGATAATTTTACAAACAATAAGAAATTCCTGCAAATAAATGTTGACAAATAATACAACTGAGCAAATGTATTAAATAAATATAGATACAGTGGTACCTCTTGTAAGAGACACTTCTATTTGAAGGACAAAATGTCTGGTTCAATGAATGCCCCTTCTTGGGAAAATTCTATTGTATTTCCTTTCCCAAATGATTTTTTGAAATCGAGAATTAAGTTGATTTATCATAAATACATTTTTATCAATTTTGGAAACTATTTCTTTACTTTTCAAAGATTACAAAATCTTCTTAATACTGCAAATTTACATTTAAATAGTGTGTTATGTAGTTAGTTAATATTAAATTCTCATATAGTTTGTGCTGAATTTATGACTTTTGCTTTATATGAATAATTATTTTTCATGAAAGAAATTCAATTAATGATAAAATAAAAAATATATATTTTATAAAGAATAAAATGTTCAAAAAAATACTATCAAGATAATATTAATAGAAAATTAAATATTTAGAAAATGTACTTAATGTATTTAAATATGTCACAAATATATTTAAATACATAAATTTGTAACACTATCATCAAAATAATTTAGCTAATTTTAAAATTGTTTTAAACTCAAAATGTATAAAGCACAATACCTTCGATATCGAATTAAAGGAATTTCTTGTATAGTGGAAAATAAAGAGACTAATTTCCTTGCAATCCTCTTATATTGAACCATATTTATATCCTCATATGAATTATAAAACTCTTTGAAAAATCTCGGCTCATTTAAGGAGTAAACCTATTAAAAAGAAAAAGAAAAGATATCAGCAAATAAAAATAAATCATATCATTAAATAAATTAATTGACATCTAAATATCAATATTCAAGTGAATTGATTTTACAACACAAACAACTCCATTGAAATCACATTCTTTTCAAAAGAAACTTTTATTAAATAATTTTCCTAATATTAAGCATATTTAACTGTTTAAAAAATTATTTCCAAAAGTATTTTTCTGTCAATGTAATGTATATATGTTTTTAACAATAATATATTATTCTTAAATTCAACTGTTAATTATCAGTTTAAAATTAAGAAAACATTTAATTTCATAAAATTTATGTATGCAAAAATGTGTGACTAAGATGTAATATATGAATACATTTCTGTTACAACCATATCACACATTTTCAACACCAAGTTGGCATATTTTGGCTTCTTTCTTTCCTGGACTGTAGCTTTCATATAATTACTACTTCCATTAGGTGTTAAAGTTCTTGTTCTATTTCATCCCAAAAAGAAATTTTAAAATGAAGAGTAATTTCAGGAAAACGTAAATTGTATTTATTGCCTTTAAAAAAAGGCAATAAATATAATTTACATATAAGAAAATACACAAAAAAGCACAAATTTTTGGACATTAACTGAAGAAAATATTTAACACTGAACAACAGGCAAACATTTTAAAAATGACGTCTAATATAGCAGAGAGTTATTATTTTAATTCAAATAAAGCCTCATGTATTTTATTAAATAAGAATCCAAATGTAGATAGAAAATGCCTCTCTGGTGAGTATTTTGCCGTTTTTCACTACCCCACAAAGATAATAGATTGTGTATGACGCTGATTAATCCAGATCAGCAAATTGTAAAAATGGTTTAACCTAAAATGTTCATATCTTGTAGCTTGGATTTGTGCCCCTTACAGGAATCAGAAAATATTGTATAATAGTCCCAAGTATAACATTGTCTAGTATTGTGATTGATTTCCATTTCTTCACAGAATTCAATAGATGTCATTCCCCCAGTAAATAAATAGTATGGCAGTAATGAAAAGAAGGCATGACCTAACAAACCACATTTGTGTATGAACACCTATCTCTTCCAAAAGGAATGAATACTACATAGTCATTAATGGTTTCAAGTCACTTTTGATTTGAAGACACTTCATTTCCATGAGGTGATTATTAGAAAAATTTCTTTCTATGTGAAGAATACCTCTCTTTTAAAAAATAAGAATTGCTGTTATTTGTATTTTGGCAAATCTCAAATTTTGATATCCAATATGGAAAAATACTGTACGATTTTAATGGAAAATTAAAAAAAAAAAAAAAAAAAAAAGATGGTTGAGTAAGAGATTACTAAAAGAACAACCATTGCCAGAGAAAGAATCTGAACCCAACTGGCAATGCATCACTTCAAGAAAATTGGCCAAGACAAAAAAAGATGCCAAGTAGTACACATACAAATGAAAAGTATTAACTAAAGTTATTTAAAACAAAGTTACAGTTTATAACATAGTTTATACAAATACATAGTTTTATTTATTTATTTTCCTTGTCAGCTAAATTAGTATGTGCAAACTTCTTTATGCCAATACATATCAGTTGATATATCTTAAATTGATTACTAAACAAATTAATTTAATTTAAAGATAATTTAATGTTTGTCCTTTAGATTTAAATAAATGTATCAGTTTTAAAGAGAATTTTTTCCCAAGATTTGTTTAAAAAATCATTTATTTTTAGGAATAAAAATTTTTTTTCTATACAAACAAATTACACTTTTTTGACCAAATATAGTTTCTTCAAATAAAATTATAATGCAAAGAATAATGAAAGAAAAAGGGAAATAACCATAACTCTCAAACATTGCATGGTTCATCTGAAACTTTTATATATAATATACCATACTATTTCCAACAGAAATTATGAGAAAATTCCAGCAGATATTAAAGTTATACTTAATATAATAATAATTTCAAACTTTTTTAGACAAAATAATTTCAAACTTTTTTTAATACTGTGACTTGCTGATAGTATAAAAATTATAATAAATTTATTTTTAAAGCTGTAGCTTACAAGGTTGAAAAACCTAACAAGTGTTAAAAAAATATCACAATTTTGAGTTTAGTTAAAAACTTTGTTTGAAAATAAAAACTCAATATTTTTACAGCTAGAATAATTTGTCACTGAATTTAATAATTTGAATAGATTCAGTTTGCCTCATTTAAGCTTTATATATTTTAGAAATTCATTTATAGTATAGAAATGTATGGAAAGGCAAAATGTAATATAAAAGAATTATTAACTACCTGTGATTCTACAGGTAAAAAGGACATATCAATTTCTTTAAATGTCATAATCTTTTCTGGATTTACATGCTCACATAATTCATCAAACAAATGGCCTGGCACAGCTACATAAATATACAGAAATCATAAAATTAGTTAAATATTGCAGTGCAAAAACCAAATGAGAATAATAAATAAAAAGGAGTTTAAATTTCTTACCTGACAGAAATACAATATGAACATAGTTATATTTACGATTACCGAGTTCTAAATCCTGTTGCAAATGTGTTAATGACTACAAAGAGAAAGAAAAAATTTCTTTGCTTTTTTAAAATGCTAATAACAAAATAGTAATAAAAATGTATCCTTCCAGATTAAATGACTTATGGAACTCAATATACTAATAAAAATAAGCAATTATTTGTTTTTATTATCTTATAATCATTTAAATGTCCAATACATTCGTTTTAGGAATATAAAAATTATATTCATCATTTTGTCACCATGTTTCGCAATTTCAATTCTTATTATTCTTTATAAAAATATATATATTTCAGGTTCATTAATTTTGTAACTCTTTTTGAATAAGAAAATTTGCATAAATTATATATGGAAAAAAAATTAAAATAAGGAAAACTATTATAAATCTGTGTGTAAAATATTTTATAACAAATTTTATATGTAATATAGTTAACTTTAATTTATTGATAAATTTTTTTTGAAATTAGTGGAAATGAAAATTGCGACATCAAAGCATATTAATTTTATGCAACATTTTCATCTTTGATTGTTAATTATTTGAAATTACCTGCACTGATGGAGTCATAATGTATATAACAGAAAGATAAGGCAATCTCTCTCTTGTTTCTTCAATGTTTTCAATCACTACAACATTACACACATTAAATTAGTAAACTAATGTTCCACATTCAAAAGAAAAAGAAAAAATAAATTTTTAATGAAATAGAAAAGTTTATAATTTTATTCTTATAAATGTTGATAACACAAATATTTATAATTATATAATATAATTAATAATAATATAATTTTTTTACAATGCCTTTATAAATAGGTTTCTTAAAAATCAGAATATTTTTTGAAAAGACAATTTACTTTTAAATAATGCAACCATTAATATAAATAAACATGCCATATATTTAATGCTTTTACATTAACAAGGAAATACACAAAATAAAATGAAAATATGAATTTAAAGCATAAATAAATTACATTCTACAATACTTTGTACAAGTTTTTTTAAAACAAAAGATAAAATATATATATATAACATGACTGAATATCTCAATCATGAGAAAAATTTGAAATTATTAGAATGTAAGATTTATTAAGGCCTTTATAGAAATCAAAATAAAAAGTGTTTTTGAAACATACTTTTTAACTTAGGTAAACTTTAAAAAATTAACATACATGCAATATTACAGAACATCACTTCATGTGTCTTGAAACATAAAGTAAGAATTTTCATTGCAAAATCATCAACAACTAACACTTTCCATTCATTTTCTTTTTTTAGAGGTAAGAGAATGTCATCCATGATTCCTGAAAGAAAAATGATGTCAATTCGTATTTACTGTACAGGTATGCTAATTGTTTTTGATGACGAAAGCATATGTAAAGTGTCACTTGTAGATTAAAAAAACGATAAACACTTTTTTAAAAATTAGATTATTATCTAATAAATTAAGATGATTAGCTTTAGAATAAGAAATTTTTTGATGTTTTAATAAATTTCATATATAAAATATAAAGATATAAGAGCATGCATAATGAGTAATTTGTAAAATATTTTGTAAAAGGAAAAAAAATCTAAACAATTTTGAAAAAAATTTAATTTTTTTCTTTTTATATTATGTAACAATATTGAATGTTTTCTGCAAACAAAAAAAATCATTGTAAATTATCTAATTGCTAAAAAATTATATATATTTATCCCTTTTGATTTCAACTTATATTTATTGTGTACTATATTCTCTCTCTGATTGCAAAATATGGTTTTAATGTTTTTTAGTCTAGTCAGATAATCTTTTGTCATGTTTATTTTCAACAGCACTAGTTTGAAAGTGAGTGGAATTTGAAATTTATGTTACAAGAGCCAAATCTGGCTATGCAACACCAAATAATGTGCGTCAGAGACCCAGACACTGAAAAAGATGCAAATTTTTTTTAAAAAAATAGTCAACAAGAGTTAAAAAAAAAAACAATTGCTATAGTGTCCTGGAATCATGTGATCTAGATCTCTCAAAGAAAAGTAAACTCCATGGGAAAGGAAAGATTACTTAAGTGCCTCAGGGTCATGATTCTTGTACTTATTTAAAGAAGTTAAAAGCACTTGAGGAGAATAGCAGTTTGATGAAGTCATAGTTATGCAGTAAAGATAGTTTATTTCTTATATTTCTGTAGCTATTATAGGTAATGCATCTTGAATTTAATTATTAGATGCATATTATTCACTTGCTTTCCAATGTTTAGATAGAAATAAAGAAAACTTCTTGGGGACACAAATCCAAATAAAAATGAATTAGTATGATGTTAAAAACCTGTGCCTGTATGTTTTGACATTTTAGCTAACTTCATTATTTGAAATCCTTATTTCATATTAACGATGTATAAAAAACTAAAATTAGTAGCAAGGCATATATGGTTAATGTTGAACTAAATTAAACCAATATTCTACATGAAAAAATGATAATAAAAACCAATTATCACATTAATCATATGTTTTATCAAACTATATTGATTACAATATATTTTCAAAAATTATTGAAAATAATCTCAGACATTACTCTTAAGTTATATTGATTAAAGTAACATTTGTGTAATTATTATGCGTACGAAGTATTAACTATGATTGATTCTAAAAAATACAAGTAACTAATCTTCATTTAAAAGTGGGTTTTTTTTTCCGTACAGTTTTAATATATAAGAGAGAGAGAAAGTTGTGTTCTACGATCAAATTGCAAACATTTTAATACGCTTTTATACTGTATACACAGATCATACTTTTACGACCCATATTCCGAAGTCCCCTGTTGTCTAAACTGCTTATGTTCCAAGACATTTAAAAAAAAAACAGACAAACTTAAATTGTGTTGAAAGTTTTAATATATTTATAAAAACACCCTAGAGAAAAGCGAAATCAAAACTCCCGGAAACATTAAAGAGAATACAAATTCTTGTTGCCATTTTTAAATCTGTTGAACAAAATATTTCTATGGTAAAATAATTTTCAAACCAAAACAAGGAAAAGAATTATTTCATGAATAAAAATACAAAAAAGCCACAATTTTTGAAAATGGAATTTAAATATAAGCTAATGTCCAAAATATTTATGTTTTCAAAGCACAATACTGGTGATATACATATTTTTAATATATTTCAATGCGGCAATGTCAAAAGAACTGGTTATGATTCATTTCACTTCCTTTCGTAATGGCCGGCTGTTTGTGTAATAGATGGTTGTGTTTTTTCAATGTGTGCGTGTGGTCTAAGTGCTTTTGAATTTAACTCTGTTTATCTGCAGATTTTGTTCAAAGACAAATATAAAGTGGATTCTTATGATTAGTTATCGAATTTTAAGATATTGGAAATTATGAACTTCCTGTTCTTATTCTTCCTGGTGGAATGTACATTACATAGGAAAATTTTTAAAATGTTACAAATATAACTATTTTTATTTTATGCTAAAAAATTTGTATTACTGTAAGCGCACATCACAATTTTTAAAGGAACAAAAGGTAAATACTCTTTAAAATGTTTTGATTTTTAAAACCACCTTTAGGTATAAATGTTTCATTTTCTTCTAAGTGAATTTCCAGTTTGGAAGAATTTAATCATATGTGTGTTGCATGCTTTTCAGGCAGCAGCATGGGGCCAAGAAATGGAAGGAAAGATGTTAGAATTCTATTACTGGGAGAACGTGAGTGAAATCTTTGATTTATGAATTTGTTATGTAATGTCATTGATTCTTGTTAATTATTATTTTTCTCCATAATTCATTTCCATTGTTTCTTTGATGTTCAATGTAGAATTTTCTTGTGTTAATGTTTTGTTCATTTCAGAAATAACTATTTCTAAACTTTAATCCTCTTTCTAAACACACTGATAATTATTTTTAAATATTAATGCATTAATTTCATAGTATGATTTTAAATGTATAATTCATAATCATGAAATTTTTGAAGCAGCATACATTAAGTTCATTAGTTAATTTTTTGAAACTTGTAATAGGAGATATAAAAAAATTACATTTGTATTATGTGAACTACATTTAGTGAAATCGTATTGAAAAATTTTAAATATTTCTTACTAAAATTATAAACACCAAAAATCATTTTGTGGCAGTGTTGAGGAACAAGTAACCTCGCTGGGCTCGAAAAGTAGTCACATTGGCAAAGGGTATCAAAGCTCGGGTATTATCCTCATCACCTGACTGTCAAAATTTAAAGTTCCATTGCCAATAGCCCTCATGTTGCTTTTTAGTGTCATATTAACAAACAATCATTTATAATGTTAAGAAGAGTGAGTTTTCTCTACTGTTGTTACTGTCTCTCTACTGTTACAAATTATTTTTTTAAATAAGTAATTTGTTAAAATATTTTCGTATTATTAATAATAATTCTGTAAGAATTTTTTTAATCACCAATTATTTTTTAATGTTTGAAGTTTATATTCTTAATTTTTAAAATGATTTTATCTATTAAAATTAGCAATCAACTTTTAAAAAAATGATTTCATAAGATTATTCAACATGATTATTTAAAAATTGTATTCTGTTAAAAGAATTTTGAATACATAAAATTGTGCATCTTATTCAACTTTTTTGACTGTTAGATCTTATTATTTAAAGATATATATTAATTATAATTTTATAAAACTTATGAAATTTTTTTTAAAATTTGCACAATTATGTAAAGCATTCCTCTTCACTTAAAGTGACTTTAAAAAGCAATCAAAGTACATTCAAAACTTTATACTATTATTTTAAGAAATAATTTTGAAGTAAAGAATATAATTTTCAAGCTTTAAATTTTAACTATTGGGTTAGTACTGCTTGACTGGAACTTATTCCAGTCCACTCAAGCAGTACAAATCCAATATTTAAAATGCAGAACAAGTATTTTAGATATTTAATTCTATAATTGAATAAAAAATTGAATTAAAATCTTGATTAAAACTTTTTTTAAAATTTGTCTTATATTCTTATAGGAAATATTCCTCTATTTTTGAATAAACTTAATTAGGTGTTAAATTTCTTAGATTTCTGTTTTAAAAATCAACATTTTTTAGGTGTAGTTTTTCTATGTGATTACACTTATTTATATAAAAATTGATCACATGGTATAAACAGTTGTATTTGTTACAAAACAACATTTGAACAAATCTCAAAACTGAATGCTGCCAGTTATTGAGCATGGAAAGTTGCCAAGTTTAGAAATATCGTAATCTCTATTGCCTTGATGTTAAATGTGAGCATGCAAAACCTTTAATTAACCTTATTCTGTGATTTTGTGTGTGTGTGTACTTTTACAAGGTACGAAATAGAATAGGTTATACATGCATTTTTGTAACTTTAAGCATCAATGATGCTCTGTTAAGCTCTGTTATGTACCTGTTCTTTGTGAATGTCGTTTTCTTTCTTTTAAATAAATTGAAACTGTAGCATTTGAAATTGTTATTTTCAATACTATGAATTAAAGATATTTAAGTTAATAGTTTTTCCGGAAAATATTTGTATGAAAATTACAAATGTATTAAAAATAGTATAGAAAATTTGGAACTTTTCCCATTTGCTGGCGCAAATTTCGCAAAGCAGATTTTATTGGCAACAACACACAGTATACACATATTCCATTTGGCATTGGTTGTATCATTTTTGACGACTTTATCACTTACGCTAGAAAAATGGAAAAGAACCGAATTTTTTTAAGTAGAAAATGTAAATAAAATTTGCAAGTTAATTAGAGTAAGAGTTTTTTTATAGTTACCTTGCACCAAGAAATGTCCCTTTTTTTCTAAAAAATTAATAATGTATTCAAATGGACTCAATAATGTATTTCACTTTATAAATTAGTCCATTAGTAAGGTTTTTAAATTTTTGATAGAATATTATTAAAGGAATGTTTATAATTTTACAAAAGGTGTAGAAATTGTTTCCTAAATTAATTAGAAATATGGAATCTTATTATAGGATTTAAATAATGGTAACTATATTTCATTGAAGAACATTTTCTTAATGGGAAAAAGCATTTTTCAATTATAAGAGGAAAATTTATTTTATTTAAATTTAAGAGATTTGAAATGACACATTTTGTGTATGTTTTATGAAACCAAATTTTATTTTTGTAAAATTATATCATTAAATCTACTTTTTATTGAAAAAAGTATTGGAAACTACTTTGTAAAGCATAAATCATAGTGCTAATCTTTTATCATGACATTAGTAAAAAATTAAACATAAGTGCATCAAAGAAGGCTGCCAACCATGCCAAATTTTGTAAATCATGGTTTTATTTACTTATAATTTTTTCATTACGTTTTTTATGAATTAAAGAATTAGTGTAATAGATTGTACAATTTTGCAATTACTTAGTGATGAATTGATACTGCTCTCGAATTATTTCAAAACAAAGAAATCATTTATAGAGATGTACTTTGCTCTCAAAATCACCTAATGAAGCTGAGTTTTTGTTTAAACCAAGTATTTATATGGCTATGTACCTGTTGCATACTTTCATGAATAGAAAATAAAGAATTGAGAGCAAAAACATGGTATAAAAGTTCACACATTTCTTCCCTTGATGTCATTAGATTCATTTGCCTGTGATGTCAGGAATTGATTTCAATCAAATTTTGTGAGAAATACAAAAACAAATCAACCACTACACACTATTGTAAATTAGTACAATTACATATCAGAGGTATGTACTAATTCTTTATGGAAAATTGATGAAAGGATTTATTAAAAAAAAAATACAATATTAGATGTGCCCTTTTATCCACGGTGAGTATTTGGTTGTTAATGCCGTTAAAACAAAAGGTTTTTTGGTCATCATTCACACTCCAATATGCTAAGATATTGATGACTGTGATTCTGGAGAATATTTTAGATGGAGGTCTTATTTTTCTAGATGATTGGAAAGCATACAAGAGATGTAGGAATTATTGTTGGAAGGCTCTCAAGATAGCTCAGAATATAAAAATATTAACGAAATATTATCATTTCACTGTCAGTCATTGCTATAATTTTGTTGATCTTGACACTAGATGTCATTTCCAAACAATAGAATACTAGTGATGCAGTGCTAAATGGTACAATGAACACCAGTAAATACTCTGCTTGGTACCATTTAGAATTGTTCATTGTAGAATGTAAGTTACGTCACCTATACCCAAAACTGAAATATTTCCAGCAATCCTAAAAGGTATTCACAATTTTATGTTGCCTATTTAAACTGAATTTTGTCTTTTTTTTATTTTTATGTAGACTTGATGAAATTACCTTTATTAACATACGTTTTTGAAATTGTTATCTGTTCATAGTTTGCCTTTGAACTCATCTTATTTCATATTCTTTCTCATCTTATCTCATATTCTTTTCATATTTTTGATGAGAAACAGTACCAGACTAAAGTGTATGTTTTATGTCAAATTGTCTTTTTATAAATTTATGTAAAAAAAAAAACTAAAATAAGAAGAAAAAATTATTCTACTAAACTAACTAATGCACTAATAAAGGCTAATGTATGGTAGATGGTAGCTTTGAGTCTCCAAATGTCAGGCCAACAATTTTACTAAACTTAATGTAAATGCCACCTAAAATTTTTTTTTTTTTTTTAATTATATATATATGTATTCCAGTTATTTTAAATTAATTTTGCATAGGGAAAATTACATCAATTTTAGATTGACTTAATATTATTTGTTCACCTTATCACCTAAGGAAAACAAATGGTCAGTAATTAGAAACAAAGCTTTCTGTGTTGATTTATACATGTACACTTTTATTTTCTTATTTGATCTTTATGTCGTTGATCATTATGTTATGACGTTGCAAAAGTTCTATCAGTTCTGGTTGTACCATTCTAATTATAAGGAAACTTTTTCAAGATTAATTGCAATATTGAAAGGGTATTATACTTCAAAGCCAATAGGGTGGATAAGAAGACACTAATAAAACAAAGAAATATTAAAATAATACGGGTCGGGAATTAAATCCCATGCCTTCCTTTTTATTTCGAATGAACGTAATTGGTCAAGCTAGAATGGTCAAATTAAAATTGCATTTAACAGTCTTAATAGTTAACATTTACAGAAATAGTCAACACATCGTTTTTTCTTTGCAGCCAAGGTAGCCTAATGGTCATGGTTGCGGGAAGTGGTTTTCTGCGAGTCATAGGTCCTGATGCCACTAAAGACCTGCCATGTAGTTGGGGCTAATGCACCTGAAATCTATTGTTACTCAAAGTCTTCCAATTGACATGGTGTGGGAGTTAGGAGAGGGAGATGCCAACTCAGGCGTCTTCCTCGTCACTTGACCGAGATTCAAATTTACAAGATCTGTCATCAATAGCCCTCATTTTGCTTCACAGTTTGATGCTATGAAATAATCACAGTCTATTTTTTCTAGAATTTTATATAAAATAATTTGAGACTTAGTTAAATTGTTAAAAAAGTTGACTTTGGAGGTTTTGTTGTATCCAAAGATTTTATTATTTTTCATTGATTTTTGGTAATTTGAAAAATGTTTCATAACAATGTGCAGACAATCTTTTTTCCTGTGACTTGGAGTATTTATATTATATTAATTATATCATGTTATTAAATGTTAACATGATTTACATTCTGCATATATAGTATTTTGTGTATTCTTAAATTTTTATGACTTATCTATTGTTTCTCTTTCAGCTGGGGTTGGTAAAACTTCTTTGATATTATCATTGGTAAGTGAAGAATTTCCTGAAGAAGTTCCTCCTCGTGCTGAAGAAATCACTATACCAGCTGATGTAACTCCTGAGAAAGTTCCAACAAATATTGTAGATTATTCTGGTAAGTTTAATCTTTACATTTTTGCAAAAAAGTTGTTTCCAAGGTACTGTATCTGCATTTAACACTGATTAGTGATAACTTACTTTTAATTGACACTGTATAAGGAGATTATACCTAAATAGAAAATGTATTATGTAACCCTTTAATATATGAGAGAATAACTAGTATTCTTTATATATATGCAGGATTTTCTGGCAAATTATCAATATATGAATTACATTTCGATAATATTGTCAAACTAGTTCCTCATTTGCTCAATAGATGGCACCACAAATCGGCGTCATGAGTTAACTCCTGCAACACCCTCTTTTTTAGAATAAAACCATGGAGTGTTCTTCACTCTCTTTTCTGCATTTAGCCTGTTAGTGCTTTTTTCTCAGCAGCACTGGGTCATGGTTTCACTATGGATGTGATCTGTAAAAATGTTCTATTCTGAATGCCAGCATGCATTCCAACATACATCGTCAAAATGCTATGAATTCTATGTGCTATTTTTCATCATGATGAACGGGTTTGTTAAAGAAAATCAAACTGCACATAGCCCTGTTGTAGTTACTATTCCATTGTTTCTTTGCAAATAAACAGAATAATTCAAGCACCAGTTTCATCCTTGAATTGGTACATACACCTTGGAATTCGGAAAAAAAGTTTATCCTAGACAGTAGCCTACTGCGTAAAAACAAACTAGTGGAATCAGCAGAGTCTCTTCTTTAGACGTATACATATACCACCTACATACATATATATATAAACATTCCTGCCAACTTAAGTAGAATGTAGATGCTTTATAAACAGCTATTTTTGTAGTAGTCTTTGTGGTGTTTTGAAATTGAGATGAAGTTCAGGCTTTTGGAAAATTAAGTTATTTATTTATGCTGATGATTACACATATGTATACAAACATAGAAACAAGTCTCACACAAAAGCAAAGCGGACACCATATGTGCAGGGTTAGTATATGGATAGAACAAATATGCCATTAATTCACTAAATTCGACATTTTTTACACATTTTGAATCTTTTAGGAACTACCAATGGATCATGCTGTTTGAATTTACATCCCATTTGATCTAATACAGTGGCCTCATTATATGATGCGATATATAGCTGAGATAACTTTAGAGAAAACATGGTTGTCATTATTTAAATGCTACTGTTAGAGTGATGTTTATTAAAAGAGAAGAATTAGTGTAATGCTAGAGATGGTCTAGGATGAAAATGAATTAAAGAACAGTTTTCACTGAACAACTGCTATAAAAAATCATTACTTGCACACGTATATCTCTTCAACAATTCAAAAACTCTTTATTTAGCTTAGTAGGACATTTTACTAGCAAGATGTTTTGTGGAGAAATACAGGCATGAATAATTTAGACTCCTTTTTTTCCTAACCATTTTGGTAAATTAAATTGTTAATTAAAATGGAATATAATAATTTATGTACAAAATTGTTGCGTAAAAGAAAAGGAAAAGCAAGACTATGAAAAATGTTTATCTGCATTTTCCTATAAAATTCTTAAATATGTATTTTCCTTGAAAATTTATGTATTCACTTTTCATAGAAATAGCTTCAAAAATGTGTGTTTATGAAATATAAGGAATAAGAATTCATTAAATTTATTTTAATCCTTATTACTAAGATTATATTTTACCAAAGCAATATATGCTAAAAATATTACACTTTTCATTAAGTATAGTACTGTAAGGTGGTTGTACATTAAAACCATCACCACGTAGACAAATAAAACCTTGTATGTGCTGTTTGATGCTTTTTAAAATGCTTCCAAGTTTCCAAATGAAAGCATATCAAAATAATTATATCTATGTTTGTGAACATAACATATTTTATTCTTTGTTATGTAATATTGATGATTCTAAATTATTTTCTGGAGGAAATTTTTTTTCCTGATATTGCACTTTTTGTACCGATATTTCAAAATTGATTGACTTGCAAGTTTCTTTATGATTTTTGTAATATCCCTTTAATTAAATATAATGTCCAAAAGTTAAATATCATGTGTTAATTTTAGCAATCTATAATTTTAAAATTTGAGATTTGTAAAACAACAGTTTATACAGCTCTAAATGCAACATTATAGCATTTAAGTGCTGTTGAAATAACTTTTCTTTGTTTTTTTCTTCATTAATCAAGTTCCAAAAATTATTCAAAAAAAATAATTTGAATTTCTTTTATTGATAGAAAAATCAGTGTGCATGTATGTGTGTATTCATGTATGCATTATACTCAGTTACTTTTCTAAAATTTATAGCACAAGAACAAGGTGAAGAATCCCTAATAGTTGAGATCCACAAGGTTAGTATTTTTCTTGTATGGCCAATAATTTTATTTCTATTAGAAATTCATTCATAGTATCCAGTGTAACTAACTTTTTCATCATTAAAAAACTTAATACTATGTGGTAAGATTTTTACTATTTAAAGGAGAATAAAAAATGTGCTGTGCACTTGATAATGGTTGTTGATAACGCTTTACAAATAGTGGTTAAAGAACTTAATAACATTTTTCTTAGATTAGAATTTATTTTGTTGTAATTTATAGCCTAGAATATATGATAGTTTAAAAAAGATTGATATAAATGACACAATTTAAAATAAAGAAAGCCAATTTAAAATTATATTAATAATGGTTAGATTTTATTTATTGTATAAATTTATTATGTTAATTATGCCTGTTGATTGATTATTATTATTTAATAAATGAAATTGTTATTTCTTTCAGGCTAATGTAATTTGCATAGTTTATGCTGTAGATGATGATGATACCATAGACAAAGTATGTTGTTTTAATAAATTTTTAGTTTTCTCAATAATTTTTCTCTTTTTGCATACATTCAGAATGTATTAATAGTTTTTTCATATTAATGAAGATAATCATTGTTCAAATTTGTTAATTATTTATTTTACTGTTTGTAGGGTGTTAATTGAAATATTAAGCACTTGAATTAAAATATTTAATATTTTTATCATTTAATTTTTTCTTAAACTTTGAAGGAAAAATAAATTTTTACAAAATGCCATGTCAATGAATTGTTATTTTTATATACATTTGATTCGGCATTTATACAGTTTTTAATGCCTTGAATTTATATGAGTCATGTTAGAAAAACTAAATTGAAAAGTATGAATCTATTCAAGCAATTTGGAAAATTTCAGATAATAAGAAACCAATTTTTGTAATTGAATCAAAAAATAAGTACATATTTGTGTCATGCAAATTTTCTTTTAAACTACCATTTTAGTTTCTGTATTTGATATAAATTATTAATAGAAAATTCGAAGTAAAAATATAGATAACAAATATTCCAGCACTTTTATATTGATTTTATTATAAGCGTAAAAGTCTTTTTTTATCTGTGGCAATAAGGTAAATTCTTTTTTTTTTTTTTTTTTTTTTTTTTTAGTTTTTTTTTAAAAAATTTTTTTTTTTTTTTAAAATTTAATTTTTTGTCTATTTCTTGTTTTAGATAACAGCTTATTGGTTACCCTTCATACAAGAGCAGCTTGGAGAAAATCATTTAGTTCCTATAGTGCTTGTTGGGAAACAAAGTTGAGATCCTAGAATTACAGTCTCTCAAGTAAGCTCTACTTCATTATAATAATCAGTTTTATTAAGTAACATAATCGAAACCAGACCTGATTTAACTTAGAGCCAAAATCGACTGAATTGGGAACAACCTGACTTCCAGGCTGTGTAAACAAATCAATGAATCCAATTTTTCCACCTGTTATCATTATGAAAACATTTCCTTAAAAGTAATAATTTTTTTTTTTTTTTTTTTTTGATGCTAACATACATCACATGAAAACACAATGCACATTGCCTATGATAATTTTTAATTATTATAAACTGGTAAAAAAGATTTTTTCAAGTGTAAAAATATTTTAGCAAAAACTTATTTTTATTTAATTATTCATTATACTTCATTTCAAATTAATTTTGATATGATCCAAAAAATATTTCAGATTATTCTTCCAATAATGAATCAATATGCTGAAATTGAATCTTGTGTTGAAGTAAGTAGATTCTATTTGTAAAAAATTGATTTAAGATTATTTTATTGAAACATTTTAAAGGAAAACAGAAATTTTGATATTTCTTTTTTGAACAATAATGAAGTTCATGTCTAAATAATTATTACTAGTTATATAAAATGAATTGATTTTTTAAATGTTATTCTTCAAATTCCTTTTCTTTTCCTTATTGAATTATGTATTTTCAATATTTACTTGTTGTCATTAGGCAATTTATTATTTTCAAGTACTTATTTAAAGTTTGATTATAACCAATGACAGTATTTCAAAGCATGAAATATATCAGTTATGTCATAAGACTTAATAATCTTTAAAAAAGCCATACAATATAAGCATAAGTGTTGCCATTATTTTGTGTGATAATATATATATAAAATAAAAATTCAAGAAGTTAAAAAAACATAAAATATGAAATTTTTTAAAAACTACATATTTTTTTAAAAGGACAAAAATGGAAATTAATATATTAAATGTTGCAACAGGCTTTTGACTGTCATGCTAGGTTGTTTTAGAATTATAAGCCTAACTGTCCCCATCAACAAATATATTAAGAAATGGTTATAACACCAAAAATATAAATTGAAAAAATTCTGAAAACTAAAAATCAAGCAATATAATTAAAAAGAGAAACAGACATGAACCAAACAATCTTTAATAGTAAAAAAAATAATAATAATAAAGACAAGAATAAAAAATTTTCATGTATAGAACTCCATGTGTATTAATATCTCATACAGGAATAAAAATAAAAAAAATGGAAACAGACTTAGAAATTTACATAACACAACCTTAATTAGGTATAAGGTATACTCATATTTAATACTCACATTAATGCTTTATTTTTTTAGTCATAAAAGCACTTGAAAAAAATTAAAATTGAGTCAAAATTCATCTTGAAACAAAACACCTTACCAACTTCCCATATGAATAAAAAAAATAATAATTAAATGTTGCCAGAATATCAGCACTAAACTTTGAAAACAAATCAAAAATCTAAAGTCAGCACAAGGAAAAAACATTACAATTTAACAAAAACTTACAAAAATCATAAATTTAAATGAGGAAATTCTAAAAGACGTGTAAATTAATATTGAAAATAAATTCCTAAAATCAAAATAAAGCAACATCATCTATCAAACTATTTTATAATTAAATCAAAAAAGGAAATATTTACAATATAAATGAAATTTACAAATAACAAATTTGATTGTTTTTATATGAAAACTTTCTCTTTGAAAAATAAATTGGATAATCAGCTTTACCACTAGTAAAAAGGAAATTATTTTGAATATTTAAAGGCATATTAACCCCTTAACTGTGACATATATTTCAGAAAAATTGACCAAAAATGGAAATTTTTTTTTGACTGTTTAATTTTGTTCTTTATATTATTATAAAAGTTAGAAAATGGTTTTTTATTACAAAAATAAAATTTTAAATATACCTGTTAATTAAAATTAATACCTAATTAATTAAAAATACCTAAACTGTACTTCACATAGGTGTCTGAATTGGACATAGGGGGAAAAAATTATTTGCAAAAAAACTCACTGAAAAGCAACCAAAACTTAATGAGAAAGCGAAACTCTGCCTTTGTTTATCAACCCAAGTATTTCTTTGTTTATCTAACAGTACCCACAATTTCCCTCCCTCAACCGAAGGCGTAATCGGTGAAAAACTAGGACCACTATTGCCATCTATTACGAAAATATTGAATTAAGTAAATTAAGTATTCTAAAGTAGAAACAAACTCAGCTTAGGCTTCACAAAATAGAAATGTTAATTTTTCTCCTGCCCGAAGTCAGGTTCAGGCATCACAAATACTGCATGTAGTAGTTGCCTGAACTAGATTCGGGCGACACTGGCAAGGGGTTAACCAATTTGATATTTCTAAGTAAACAGTTATATAAAAGATTTCTCTATGTGTAAACTTTAATTGCTGTCAAATAAAGGAACTTTATAAAGTGATAAACAATAATTATTTCTATTGTTATATATGTTACTAATAATCATATTATCATATTTTTTTTTAATTTCTTGACTGTTTGTGTATTTTATCTAATTTACATGATTTATATATGTATAGTGTACACACATACAATTCCTTTCTTATTCCAATTCTTAAATTTCATTCAAATGTAATTTCAAATGTCTCTAATATATTAATTTTAATACCTATGCAAACACACATTACTTAGAAAAGAATATAAAGTCATATATAGTATTTAGTTGTCATGTAATGAAGATTTTTTTTTATTATTATTGCCTTTTAAATACTATAAACAAAAACATAAGTCTAATTCAATTTTTTTTGATCTTTGGAATTTTATATATTTTACTATTAAGCCCCTCCGCTGAAAAGGATCTGAATATGTGTACAAATTCGTTTTAGTTTTGGTGAATATATTTGGACGTTAATGTATAATATCACACTTTTTATTTTCAGTGTTCAGCAAAGACTTTAAAAAACATTTCAGAATTATTTTATTATGCCCAGAAAGCTGTGCTGCATCCAACCACACCTTTGTATGTAACAGAAACTAGAGATGTGAGTGAGTCTTTTACAATTATTTGTAATTGTTTATAAGTTAGTAATGTATGAAATTTAAGTAACCTATCTTTTAACTTTTTCAGTTAACTGAAAAATGTAAAAAAGCATTAACAAGGATATTTAAGGTGAGTATTTTTATTTTATCATAATTTTTAATATTAAAAATATTTTTGTTTGAAAAATTTTACAAAGTGACTGTTAATTAATTGCATGCTACACATGTTTTTATTTTCTATTTCAGTTTGTAAATGAATATATTTTTTTTATTTATTTAAAACAAAAGTGTATATTTGTTTATTGTGTTTGATAACATGTATCAAAGGGAAAATTCATTTAAATTTGCTTTTGAAATTATTTATGTCTAATTATGAAATTTGCTTCTTAAGTAATTTTAGAAGTTTAAAATATAAATCTTATGCAATTCTTTCATATATTTTGTTAGGTACTGCTAATTTTAATCAAAATGCTTTAACTTTTTTAAAAAAAAAATATCTACATTAATATTTACTGAGTACAGAGAGAGGTATAAATAATTTGTTTAAATTTAATTTTATTTCTTTATCTTTTTACAGATATGTGATTATGATAATGATGCAATTTTAAATGATTATGAATTGAATCAGTTTCAGGTTAGTATGATCAGCTTTATTCAGTTTGTTTTTTACCATTGATTCATCTCTACCTTGTCTACATTTTGCCAAAAATAAGCATCACACTTTTCTTTTAATTTTTTAAAAATTATAAGTCAAAATTTTTGTACATGAAAAATTTGTTTAAAGTCCCCCCCCCCAACCATAAAAGTACAATATCTCAAAATTTAATATTTTGGAAAAAATATATCCTCAAGTAAGGATAGAGGTAATATTTTTGCATTATTTTCTAGTTACTCGATTGTTTGAATTATTTGTATAAATTTTATTCCTGCAACTTTTTTCTGTTGATTTTAATTTTATAAATTTTTTAGCGGCGTTGTTTTAATACACCTCTTCAACCTCATGCTTTAGAAGATGTCAAAAATCTAGTCAGAAAAAATGTTGAAGATGGTATCAGAGATGATGGGCTTACAGTAAAAGGTAATTGTTTTTCATACATATTTTATTAATGGTTCTAAATCCTCTATAGCATGGTTTCAATCTGGTGACATCAGTCATGATAGCAAAGTTCTCATTTTCATGAAGTCATGTACGGCATTGCCTCCATTGAGTCATGTGTTTGAATCATGATGCCACTAAAAACCAAATGTGTAACAGGGCTAATGCATATTAAATTTTTCAAGGCTCAAATATTTTCTCATTGATGTGATGTAGAAATCTGGAGAAGGGGTGCCAGCTCAGGTATTAGTTCTAAATTACAAGGTCTGTCGCCTACCATCCTTGTGTTGTAACTAAGTTCAATGTTAGTAAAAGATAAATCAAACTGGTGACCCTGGGATATTTTTTAATATTTCAACTTTCATGGTTTTTACTCCAAAGTTAGCATTTTATGGAGAGTGAAATAGGGTCAGAAAAAGATCTTTGTTAGAGGCTGTGTACTTTATTTAAATTTATTTTTGGTTGAAAGAATAATGCTAAATGTAATTCACATCTGAAATATGTTTGATCATTTGTTACATTAGATTGAAAGCTGTCATTACATTTAAACTATATTTTTTTAAAAAAATTAAACAATTGCTTGAAGTTCAGGTCTATAAATTTACTTAATTTTTTAAAGTATTCTCCATATTTATTCGAATCTAAGCCACAGTTTCCCGCAATGTTAACATAACTGAAAATCTAGTGCGGTTTAGAATCAAATGCGAAAAAAATTGTTGGATGGGAGAAATTTATTTTCCACCCCCATTCAAATTTAACCATCCATTCTGGCGAACTGCATGGATGACTCATCACATTGCGCAGTTTATCATCAGTGTTTAATCTATCCTGAACTTCGTTGCTTGTATGTATGTAGGAACTATTTTGTATACGCTTCTTTTTAACTACTGAAACATCAAAGATATTGGTAATGGCATCAGGACAAATTCATTATGACACAAGTATTAAGTAAGATGATTTTATATGCAGAAGAAAACAGAGCAGCAGTCAGAAAATTTGTTATAGATTAAGCAAATATGCATCAATGTGTAAACAGTGTGATATGATTTTTGCTTGTAAATCTTCAACAAAGTCTTTCACTGGTCCAAAAAAGGAATATATCCTGAAATAGATTATAGTGTTGCTCAATTTGTATGTGATACTTAATCTAAACGATTGCCATTTATAATATAAATGCTGCGATGCAAGGAAAAAGAAGTATTCATAAATTTAGAATCCAGAATTTTAAAACATCAAGAGGCTGGTATGAAAAAGTTATGAGAAACAAGGATTTAATTTGAGGTGGAAAACTTCAATCTGCCAAAAACTTCCTGTAGATTTCAAAGATAAACTCGTGTAGTTTCAAAGCCACATCATCAGTTTACAGATGAGATGTGCATATGAATTCAAAAACATTGGAAATGCTTGTATTTTGATATGCCACAGAATTTTGCTGTAAATTCAAAGGATGACAAAGAGGAGAAAATCTTGACTACAGAATATGAAATACAATGTTTCATTGTATTGATATGCGTTACAGTAGACAGCAATAAATTATCTCTGCATTTGATTCTTAACAGAAAATGAGTGCCCCAAAACGAAAATTGTACCAAAAACTTAATCGTACATGCTCAGAAAAATAGACAGATGACTGCCAAAATTATGGAAGATTTGGCTAATTCTATTGGAATAAAAGATTAGGAGCTTTTTGAAGTCCTCGGAACATGCTTATGGACACATATTTAGGTCGTTTTATGGACTCTCAAAAAAAGAAAAACTCGGATGAAACATTTGCGATTAAGTAATAATCCTGGAAGGTATTACAAATTAGCTTTAGCTGCTTGGTGTAAGCATTAATAAACCATTTTAAGACGAGGTAAAAAGAGAATATGAAAACTGGTTGCATTTAGAAAACCACTTTTTAACTGTTGCCTGGAAAAAAGTTTCCAATGAGACTTATAGATTTTTTCAAAAAATGTTGCATAACAAGTGCATTGTATGATGCAAAAGATAACTTCGTGTGGAAAATGGTAACACTGGTACCAGTTCCAAAGTCGAGAGTGAGAGTAACAAATCATTTTTGGAACAAAATGACAGTTAGATACAGGTTCATATATGTATTTAAAAGATTTTAATACTGGTAAAATAAATTAACTGTTCACTTCTAATTAGTTCTCCTTTCAAACTCTTTTTTTTTTTTTTGTATTTCTGTAAATATCAAATTGATAAATCTTTTTACACTATTTTTTCTCAAAAACATGTTGAGAATTTGGGGTGCAGCGTAGAATTAAAGACGGCATTTTTTCACAAAAATGTGTTGAGAACTTGGGATGCACCTTAGATTCAAATAAATACGGTATATGAAAATACAAAAGTAAAAGGAGAACGTTTTTCCTATATTAAGAACTACTTTAAAGTAGTTACATATAAAAATTTATTTCTTTTTAATTATTTTTGTTAATGTAATGGTTTTCAATAAGATTATCACAGAACATGAGCTATGAAAATGAATGAAACATAACTGCTAAATAGAGAAAACTGGCATTTTTAAAAATATTTTGTGTCAAGTATTTTTTGAAAATATCTATTTTATTTATTATGTGCATTTTTATTGCAGAGATGTCAGTGATATCAAATTATATTATATCTGTCTAACGAATAAGATAATTCCAATTTGTTAAATCATAATAAAAAAATATCCATATGAATTTCTTTATTTGTAATTTATCAAAAAATGTGTTACAATATTAAAGTTCTTACTATAAAAAATGCTTCCCGTTATTAATATGTATAAAATCCCAAAATTATATTTATATTTAATATAAAGAGGTTTTTAATGTTTTTCTTTCACATCTACTATGTTAACTTTTTTCTCAGTTAATTGTATCATATTGACTTATTCTTGGAAAATGTTTGAAGAAACTATATTAGACACGAGCCATTCATTTCACAGAATATCACCACTATTGAATATGACACATATCCTTAATTATGAAATTCTTCCTCAGAATATGCTTATAGGAGTCTCTTCATGAGTGTTATTTTATTAGTGATTGTTTTAATACAGTGAAGTTTTGACTGATGATTTATCAAAATTTTTCCTCTTGAAATAGTTTATCATTTTTATTGACTAAGTAAAAATATTGTATATTCATGGTATCATCTTTTTTTTTTTTTTTTTTTTTTTTCTGTAGGATTTCTATTTTTGCATATATTATTTATTCAGAGAGGTAGACATGAAACCACTTGGACTGTCTTAAGAAAGTTTGGATATGACGATAGTATGCAATTGAGTAAAGAATATTGTTGCCCAAGGTACAAATTGTAATTAGTTTTTTATAAAAAAATACTAAGAAAGTCATTTGTAAATGAATGAAATAATTTTTTTTAAAATAGAATATCTAGCAGGTCATATCAAAAGACTAATTTTAAAGATTGTTAATACCTGCTATAATAACATAAATAATGTATGTTTAAATATTTTTCTTGTAAAATTTCTTGGTTTTTCTTTCTAAATTATTTTTCCTGTATTATTTATGGATAAAAAAGTACCAGTGATCCATAAAATATAATCAAATGGATATTTTTCATCAAATCACAAATGATTCAGTGATTTTTGAAAATTCTGTTTATTTATTTTTTCCTTTCAAAGTCTGATTAGTTTTTGTTTCACAAATGCTTAAATTGTTTTATTTTAAAATATGTGATTTTATAATTGACTATATTCTGTCAGATGTAATAAATAAGCACTGATATTGTCAGTTACTGTAAAGCAATTACAAGAAATTTGTTTGCCCTATATTCAGTAATTGTTGTTTGATAGTGTTGAATAGTTTGTTATGTAATACTTTAAGTGCCTCTATATCATTAAATTTTATTAATTTTTAAAATTATCTTTTAGATTAGTAGTGCCTCCTGGCTGCACAACTGAATTAAGTCATCAGGGCTATCATTTTCTCACAACTCTTTTTGAAAAGTATGACAAGGTAAATTTTAAGAATTTGTAATTAATTGAATTTGTTCTTATTTATATTGGAATTATCAATAATTAAATGGAACTATTATGGTTTAATTTATTGGAGTTTTAGTTTTAAAGTCATTTTATTTAACAGATAATGTCGTTAAAATATAATAACGACAGAATAAGAATAAGCTGAGAATAAGAATATATGTCACATATTTTTTTTTTTTATTATTACTGTTAAACACTTTAGTTTATATACTTTACATATAACTTTGTAATGTATTTACTTTTTTAAAAAATTCTTTAAATTTCCAATATCATAATAGTTAATAAAAACCAGAAAAATGTTTGTTACAAGTTTCTCATTTTGTAATACTATTTCATTTGCAATTATTCAAAACCTCACTTGATGCATCTTTTAGTTTTTTAGAATTTTTGTGAAACTGTGATTTCCTAAAAATAAATTAAATTTTGAAAATGAAGAAAGATGTAGTATAATTTTGAAAATGATGTGAAGTTTATTAAAATGTAAAAATATTTATTATCTTCCGCAAAAAGAGAGAAAAGAAAACTTTAGATATGAAATTATAAGTAACTAAATAAACAAGTTATGCTTTGAAGGTCAATACATTTATTTGTGAGGACTTAACTTTTCATAATATGATAAAAATTGTAATGAAATGGAAACTATAGAATTATAAGTATTTTTAATGTATTTTCTCATTCAACACATAATGAAATTCCTTACATTTTGATTATTTTTCCTATCCTTACACTGATGTATTAACAGCTAAATTATTTACTGTTGATATCTGGAATTTTTTTCATGTTTCATGTTTTAAAATGTCTTTATTGTATGGTTAATCAAAGAATGATTTCTTAAGCATAATATACTGTAAAAAATTATATAATATCAAAGTTCTGTTCTTAAATCAAGCACAATTTTATTAATCCACTCAATATAATTTAGGACAAGGATGGTTGTCTGTCCCCCAATGAAGTTACAGATTTATTTAGTACTTGTCCTGTAATAGCTTGGGGACCAGAAATAGTAAATGTTGTTCCTACAAATGAAAATGGGTGGATTACACTGCAGGGCTATTTAGCTCAATGGACGTAAGTTTAATCCTTATTTTTAAATTCCTCCTAACATTTATTGTAGTTTAATTTGTAATCATTTTTATTAAATAAAACTTGAAATTTTGTTACAGATTAATTGCTGCCTTAGATGTGTGTAGGTTGATGGAATTCTTAGCTTATCTAGGATATATATCTTCTGCTGATGAAAATCAGCTATCAGCTATAATAGGTATATATAGCATTCATTTATATTAATGTAGGCTTAAACTTCTATCTTTAAGAATCATACATAGGTGAAATAAATTAAGATTTAATTAGATTTGGAGGATTACAAAAAGAGCTCAATAAACAATTGAACTATTAGTTTGAAAACCAAGGCATTCATATTTTAAAACGTTTTTCTGAATTTCACTTGGTGTGTGTGTGTGTGTGTCATCAAATTTTCGATCGTTAATTTAACCAACTTCCCATCAAGCTAGAGCTCTGAAACTTTGGGAATCGTTCTTACTTGCCTAACAATGCAATATTTAGACATTTGCGACAAGTTTTAACTAATATTTTCTTTAATAATGCAGTTTATTTCAACCACTTGGCGTGATTTCAAAAATTGGCACCAAACTTGGCGATTTTTTTTGGCTGAACTTTAAGTCCGTAAAACGGAACAGGGTAGCCACATTTGGCAAAATACCGCCAAATAATTCTTGTCACCAAAGGTGGTTGGGTTAAACTGCATTCCAACCATTTAATTTACTGGATGAATTATTTAATTTTAGTTAGTTTTAACGTTTTTATGTATTTCACTTGGTGTGTGTCTGTCTGTGTATGTATCAGTGTGTCATCAAATTTTATTGTTAATTTAACCAACTTCCCATCAAGCTAGAGTTCTGAAATTTTAGGAACCGTTCTTACCCGCCTAACAATGCAATATTTAGATATTTGTGACCAGTTTTAACTAATATTTCAATAATTTTTCTTAATAAACTTTGCCATTATATAAAAACATTGTTTTTAAAAACGTTGGTTTTTATCTCGAATTTTTTATTTTTATATTTATACTTCACTGGCTTGCACAGGAGAAAAGTTACTGTGAAATGTCTGCTCCCTCTAGTGACTGGTGCAATAACCTTTTGGGGCGATTCTCAACTCTACATTAATATTAATAAAAATTGTTACTATAGTAAATATTAGGTTTCTTGTTATTCTGATGATGCAGTTTTACTTTTATCATGAAATTTATATGTAATTTATGTATTTAAAATATGTTAATTTTATAATTTTATATTTTTTTTAGTTACTAGAGAAAAGAAATTAGATTTACAAAAACGTCAAACTAGCAGAAATGTTTTTCACTGCCAAGTCATTGGACCTCAAGGTGCTGGAAAAGTAAGTTGTATAACATGTTATTTTGAATTTCTTTCACTATCTTATTCCTATTATCATGCTTCAATAACTTGATTTAATAATTCATATATTTTAGAACATAGTTATCGTTTTAATTTAATAAGTTTTGTTTTTCATGTTTGGAAATGTTTTTTCATTCAAAATTTTTTAAGAAATCAGTTTATGCATATATTTTGTTCAGCTTGAATCTTCTTAAATTTTGACATTATAATAATTTTCCTCTGAAAAGATTTGTTAAACTTTGTTACTCAGAAATTTCCATTAATTTTTAGAGAAATTGTAGGGAAATTTCAAAAAAGTGATTAAACTGTTTCTAATACTTACTATTAGGAAGTTTCAAGTCAAAAATAATGCAGATAATTAAAACTATGTTTACTTTTTAAATATTTTGCATATTTTTTTTAATATTTTGTTTCTATTACTGCTGGTTTTTTTCTTCCTACCCTATTTGTATAATACTCTATTATTTAATTTCTGATTATATGCATTATATCAAAATTACAGTTTTCTTAATGTTATTTTATTTGAATATGTTATATTTAAATATATCAATATTTATATAAACTTTATAGTACATTTTTCGTCTTGATGAATGTGTTCATAAAATAAATGAATATTTCAAGGGAAGAATTTTAAACCCCTTATGCTCATGTTGTAGGTTTCAATGCCCTATGACTTTCAGAACAGTCAGATATAGTTAGACTTAATGTATGGCTTAAAAATCTTTACTTAATTTTTAATATATGATTCTAGTTTTATCATTAAAAGATTGAAATATATGCTATCAAGGAATAAAATAATTTTGAATTGTCTACTTTCCGAGTTTTGGATCCAACATTTTTGTATTCTAAGCATTTATAATTGTGTTTTAAAAATGCACTTATATATATATGGTGTTTTTTTTTTTTTTTTCAGTCTACCTTCATGCAAGGTTTTATAGGGAAAACTTTACAAGTGCAGGCTTCCATCAATAAAGCTCAGCTAACACCATACACTATAAATTCTCTTCAAGTTTATGGTCAAGAAAAATATTTACTTGTGAGTTTTTTTATTATTATTATTTAACATGAACTGTAATAACTTTGAGCATATGAAACATTAAAAAAAAACATTTGTAAATATCTCATTATATCAAAACCCTTCAGTATGTCTTGACCATGAACTTAAAGTATTTCTTTTTATTTTGTAGCTCCATGAAGTTGACCTGTATGGTATGAATGATACATTGACACCACCAGAATTGTACTGTGATGTCGTCTGCTTAATGTATGATGCAAGTCATCCCCGCTCATTTGAATACGTTGCAAGATCATTTTTAGTTAGTACCATGCTTTTAAAAATGATTTTATTTTTTATTTTAAACCATGCCTTTAAAAAATTTTATTTTAAAATCATTTTTGGATTATTGTTTGTACTTAGACTTTTCATGTGCAAAGTTCCAAATTGCCTTTGGGATTTTTAAAATTTCAACTTGTAAAAATGTCTTACCTTTTAAGTTTTTGTAGTTTCTGAATTTTTGAAACACTGATTTTTTTTAAATTTCAATCCTTAATAATATCTAGTTGAAAAACATTGTGAAAAGACAAATTATAAATTTGTTATTGTAAAAAATTTGAATTGTAGAATTACAATGAACATGTTTTAATTTTTATTAGTTTAGTGTTCATATTTATCATAAATGTGAAGTGTATTCATTATATCTGCAGTCATTTTTAAATTTATATATAGTCTTGTTATTAGGCTTTATGTAATTTAAGTTCTGAAAGTTTGTGGGATACAGTATATATGATTTGACGAAAAGCGGTCAAAAAATTGAAAAATATTTTTTTAGACCAAATTATCCTTTATAAATTTTTCTATTAACCACAAACTTTCAGAGCTTTACTTTAAAAATATTCAAAGATATGAATTGGTATTCATATCCTGACACCATTCATCTCTAGCAGACGAACCTTTTTTTTTTTTTTTTTTTTTTTTTTTTTGCCTTTTTAATTAATTCTAAAAGTATCAAGTTGTTTTGAAATGATGTGAAGAAATTGCTTGCCATTCTTAATGTTTGTTTATATCTGTCAATATGTTCTGTATTCATTCTTTTTTTTATTACATATTTTTGAAGCAGTTTCGGTTTTATAAAACAATCTTTTTAAAAACTAGTTGTTTCTTTCAATTCCACTTACTTTTATATGTAATCATATGCATACATTGTAGTATAGCATTTTACAAGCTTATCATGCCTCATTTGAAGAGGAAAAATAATTCAAATAAATTGAATATGAATGAGACTATATAGACGTAAAAAATGGTGTATTGGTCTGTCTGTGAAAAGAAAAAATTTCAAAGTTAAAAGAAGGAATTGCATATAATCATGGATTTTTTTTTAAATCAATTACAAGCTAAACTGTACTTTTTTAATATAAAATATGAATAGGTAATTTTATTCACATCAAAATTTTGGCAAACTAGACTTGCAATTTATTTATTCATTATTAAGTTATTTTAGATTCTGAAAATTTTAATTGTACAAAATAATATTCACTAACCAACTTTATGAAACTTCTATCTAGTGCATTTTGCACATACAGTAATTTTATTGCATTTATATATCTTTTTATAGCTTATAATACTTTATAAAAATCACATGAATACTTTAAATTGATTTATCTTGGACCAAAAAAATAAGATCACTGGTATTTCTTTTTAAAGTGCTAAGGCTTTTTCTCTATTGTACCAAATATTATGATATTTCTCTAGCTATGGTTATTTTATGTATAACAAAAGTTTTCTTTTAATACAAGCTAGAATTAATTTTTAAAAAATAAATGAATTTGGAATTTACACATTTTTTAAGTAATTCTTAAGCACTCGTGGAAAAAAATATTTTTTAAATTTTAATCATGTTATCCGAAAACATGTACCAACTTTTGTTGTATATAGTTTGATGAATTTGTAGCTCAAATTTTTTACCTGAATGTCAATTATTGTAGTAGGAGTATCATTTCAATAATACCTTATAATTTTTTTTAAAAAATCTTTTTTTTTTATTGAACTGTTTTCTTTTGGGGATATTTTGAGTGTATATTCTATTTTACATAGTACATTCCCATAGGTTAAGAGTAAAAAATTAATAAAAACTATGAAATCAAAGATTTTTATTTTACTTATTCTGTGTATGAGATCTTTGATGCCATAATTTTTTTTCTTCATATTGAGAACTTTTAACAATCCCGTCCTCCCTTCCCTAGTTGTATTTTGTGGTAATGGTAATATTTTGAAGTGCATAAATGTTGAAAGAAAGAAATTAAAATTGAGTTGAATCAAATTTTAAAAATCAGTATAAATATGGAAAATCATTTTACAAGTAAATTTCTATACAGACTGTAAGAATATAAAATTTTAAAAAAAAAATTAAGTTTTCTATCATATTAAGATTTACTTCAATAAAATTAATTAGTTAATTTCATTAACATTATTCTTACTTTGACAGAAATATTTTAGTGACAGTAAAGTTCCAGTACTAATAGTAGGATCTAAAGCAGATTTGCCTGCTGCTATACAAGATTATGCCATTCAACCTATGGCCTTTTGCAATAAGTATAAACTTCCGCCTCTTCAAGCCTATACATCTAATGGCACAATCCGTAAAGATGCTTATGTGAAACTTGCAACTATGGCAGCTTACCCGTAAGTATTTATCACCGTACTAAAGTGATGCAAGGTTGTTTTATATGTATTGTAAGTTAGGTTCTACAGATTATTTTTAAGAAATAAAAATGAATATCAAAAATATTTTTTGTTCATTATGTTACTTGAATTTTTTAGAAATATGTATTATATTTAGAGCTACTAGTGATAGAGCAAAGTATCTTTGCTGCTGAAATTTACATCTTATCATAAAACAGTGTTATCTAAATAATGAATTATTCATATTAATATTGCTTTACTTTGTAAAAGCCCAATTTTCTCCATAATTTTTGCAAATTTTTTTAAAAAGAAATAGAAATTTTTTTTCCAATATTTTTATTAATGCTTCATTTGAAAAAGTCATTTCATAACTATTTTCAGATTTCTCCTATGAATTAAAAAACTCACTAATCTTATAAAGGGTAGTAGGTAAATAAAAATATGTAAGTTTTTCTGGTTATGTCAATGAAAAAGGGAAATTTTTTTTGTCATGTAATAGAAATGCTTTTTATCCACAATCTTTTGAATAGCTGTCGAAATATTAATTACTGAATACTCTAAATAATTTTGTATCATAAAAATGTGTTAAATTCATTAAAAATAAAATTTATGAACCAGGAAATTTTTTTTTTTCCACTGATCATCTACGTATTTGTGTGAAAATCCAGTTAATTAAAAGATTTAAAAATGCCTTTAGAAGTTTGATGCAATTTTGAATTAATTCGTAGAAAGCATTAATTTTGAACTGTTAAGATATCTAATGTTATTGTAGTAGTGATTAAATTAAATTTGTAATATGATTTTCTTTCTTTGTTATTCTTTAAAAGTCCTGCTCATCTTGAAAATGAATTCAGGTCCTTGTGAATTCATTCTAACAAAAAATTTGTATCTTATCATTAAAAATCTGTTATCTAGGTAGTATTAAAATTATTCAAATCAGTATTGTATTCTTTAAAAACCTGTTGCTTAGCTGTTCCATTAATCTATGCTATACTTTTAATTTATTGATGGTAAATAGATATCTCCTTGTAAGAAATTAAAATATGTAACTAAATGTCAATAGGTTTGTGACAGTTCAATTTTATGTACACAAAAAAATTTGCTATTAATACCTTTATCTCTTTTGTTCACATGTACATTATTAATCTGTTTCTCATGTTGTGCTCAGATTTTCTTGTATAATATTAGCATGCACATATTTATTAGCTGATTTTAAAAAATACTTATGCTTATTTACAATGAATACTTATTAATCAATTTTCATGAAATTAATCTAATTTCATGTAAAAGATCAATAAATTTTAAAGTTTTCTTCCCTTATAATCATATCATTGCTAAAGTTTGAATCATCAATGATACTAGATATATTATGAAAAGCTGGACAGTGTTAATATATGTGGTTTATATTGTTCCCTAAACTTTAATTATTAATAGGTATTATTTGTACTCTACACATAAGATATATATTGTTTACATACTTTGTGTATAGTTCAGTAACATTTAGCATGATTTTTAATGAACATATGCAACAGTGTGTAACTAAATATTTTTTTCTTAGTGTCTACAAACCTGCTTGGAAGTTGCTTTGTCAATCCAGGTGTGTAAGAAATTCTAACCGCATAAGCATGTTGTAGCATGTAGTGTTGTGTTGTCATTTAAAATTGTTTGCAAGTCATTAACCTTTTTGAATGTTGTTTATTTTTGTTTCAATTACTTAAACTTCTGGTTGTTTTTTTATAAGTTACTATATATATTTCTTTGTATACTCTTATAATTTATTATTGTGATTTGCTTCCTCCTAATGTATAAATAGTCATTTTAGGCATTTACCTATGGCACAAGATTCCACAGTATGGGTAAAAGCTGGAATCGGAATGGCTGCAGTGGCCTTGGTTAGCTTGTTTCTTGTAAAAATAATCAAAGCTGCTTCTGAGAACAGGTAAAGTAACCTTCTAAATGTATGAATTTGCGTTTTGTTATTAGCTTACCTTTTTTTTTCTCCTCATTTTGCAAATCAAAATGTATATCAAAGATACTCATTTCACTTTTTCATCCTTAAGAATTTATTTCAAATTTAACTTGAACATATATAGAAATAAGTTCTATGGTATTTCATATATTGTGAATTAGAATGGAAATCATTGAAACAAGATTGTCATTAATGTGAGACTAGGATTGAGGTTGAGATTCTGAAAGTTAGATTGATTCGTTCTTGGGATAAGTTTTTATGTAAAATAACTATCCGAGAGGCTTTCAAAACCCCTGCATATTCTTTGCTGTAATTATATGTGTGTATGTATGTATATATATGTGTGTATATATATAGCAATTGTACAAAATTTTACATCATATTGAGATATTTTTACATAGCTCTTATTTATAAAATGTAGGCTGCTTAATGAAAAATATCTTTGGCTTAGAAGCATTCAAAAATAGGATGGAGAACTTTATTTCTAAATAAGAAATATTTCTCTTCCTTCATTCCAAAAATTTAGTAACTTTAGGATTCTGAAATTCGAAAGTTTAGTGGTATTAAAAGTGGCAGCAGACGCATTAAAATGCTATTCACTTTAACTTAACAGGTCAATTGAAAAGTCCCCGGCCTACCATAGTAAAACACATTGTTTTGGCAAAATTAGTTTTTTTATTCAACATAATTCCCTTCAAGGGTGATACACTGACTATAGCGACCCTCCAACTTTTCGATACCATTTTTGTAGTACGATTTGTCCTTTGCTTCAAAATAAGCCTCAGTTTCCGGGATCACCTCTTCATTCAACGAAATTTTCTTCCCAGCGAGCATTCTTTTGAAATCTGAGAACAGGAAATAGTCGCTGGGGGCAGGTTCTGGAGAATACGGTGGATGAGGAAGCAATTCGAAGTCCAATTCATGGATTTTTGCCATCGTTTTCACTGACTTGTGACACGGTGCATTGTCTTGGTGAAGCAGCACTTTCTTTTTCTTCAAATGCGGCCGTTTTTCGGCGATTTTGTCCTTCAAACGGTTTAATAACGCTATGTAATAGTCGCTGTTGATGGTCCTTCCTTTTTCAAGGTAGTCAATGAAAATTATTCCATGCGCATCCCAAAATACAGACGCCATAACCTTGCCAGCCGACTGTTGCGTTTTCCCACGCTTTGGAGCCGGTTCATCGTGTGCAGTCCACTCGCATGACTGTCGATTGGACTTTGGAGTGAAATGATAGAGCCATGTTTCATCCATTGTCACATATCGACGCAAAAACTCGGGTTTATTACACTTGAACATCTTCAAACATTGCTCCAAATCATCAACTCGTCGTTGTCTTTGGTCAAAAGTGGCACCCACTTTGCACAGAGCTTTCTCATACCCAAATATTCGTGAATGATATGATGTACACATTCAGTTAATATCTTTAGAGTGTCTGCTATTTCATTCAATTTCAATTGACGGTCATTCAAAATCATTTTGTGGACTTTTTTTTAATGTTTTCGTCGGTAACTACCTCTTTTGGGCGTCCACTGCGTTCACCGTCTTCGGTGCTCATTTCACCACGTCTAAACTTAGCATACCAATCCTTGATGGTTGATTTTCCTGGGGCAGTGTCCAGAAACTCGGCATCAAGCCAAGTTTTTGCTTCAACTTTATTTTTTCCCTTCAAAAAGCAATATTCTATCAACTCGCGAAATTCCTTTTTATCCATTTTTTTCACAATAACAAAAGTTGCTTCACTCAAAATGCTATAATTCACAAACTAATGATCCGAAAGCTGTCAATTTTATAAACGCATATTTTGAGAGTTAGGGCTAACTAAAAAACATATGGATTTAATTCTAGTAGCGCCATCTATGTGTCAGGCTGGGGACTTTTCAATTGACCAGTTATTTATCATTATTTCCAAAAGATTGTGTACATATTTTTTCGAACAGTTTTTTCATATCGGTAGTGAATGAAATTAAGAATGTATTATTATTTAATTTAATAACTTCACAAAATCTTGTGTTGACCGTATGTTTGATATAATTGCTCTAATATTTAATGCATCATTATGATTTTATGGGTTTGTTATATCTTAGAAATTTTATTCTATTTTACATTTTTATTAACATGGGTTTCAAGCGAATTTTAATTTAATTATTATGCTAGGAAAATTAATTAAAGGCTAGAAATTAATTCTTTTTCAGACTAAAATTTGGATGCTCAAATAAATTATGTATATTGTGATTTGTACAAATGGAAAAACTTATAGTCTAAAATTAATGTTGAAGTACAAACTCAAATTTAATGTAATAGTTATGAAATTGAGAAGCAGTGTAAATCTAATTATAAAATGGAGATTTTAATAAATGCATGGTGCGCGCACACACATACATATATATATTCATTTAGATTTTTTTTTTTTATATATATATAAATATCACATTATTAGTTTATAAATACAGCCAATAGATAAGCTTTATTTTTTAGCTAAGGAAAAAAAAAAACTTTTTGATACACTGATCACTAACAATTAATTTTATGAAAGTGCATTTCAACATTGAAAATTTTCATCGAAAGAAAGGGGAGGGGGTATGAAATGCAACTTGGCTAACTGATTCGTTTTTCATGTGTTTATGAATTAAATATGCTCTTATATTTTAAAATTTTCATGCCCTTTCAGTGCAAAGAATTATATCAACTAATTAAAAAATATTTTACTAGTCAATACAGACTTTATTCTAGATCTTCAAAAGAGAATGATGTAAAAAGACGAAAGATAAAAGTCATTTTTTCATATGAAAAGGAAGGATCTATCTACAAAGAATAAAATGTGTATTCATTAAAAAGGAAGTTATTTGCACAGGAGTTTATAAAGTCAAGAAGCAGAGGAGTTGACTTCTGTAAAATAAAGTCTGTTTAAAATGAACTGAGATCTATTCTTATTGAATAATGAAATTATTGTAAAGAATTGAAGAGCAAACCTAGCTTTAGGTTGTATGAAGAGTTTTCAGTAGATGGACATTTAGAAACATGTCAAAATAGGTAATTGTGGAAAATTAATATATATAAATGAGACTGTGAAAACAGCAATGGTGTTTTGAGTGGTAGAGCTTTCATACATCTGCTGGACCCGTGTGGTGGCCAGGTATGACAGAATAGTTCTGATAATCATGCATGTCGTAAGAGGCGACTAAAATGGATACCCAGCATCTGGGTTATTTCCGGGCATCCTGCCTCTGGAGATTATATCAGGGAACTTTAGGGATTTGCCTTTTTTAGGTAAGTATGGGCATCATGACCCACCCCAAGGTTTCCTAGTTATATTTTTCTTTCCTATGGGGTTTACTGTCTTTGGTAAACATGGGTGATGCACCCCTGGGTTATCCTAGCAATCTTTCTCTATTTTCAACCCTCCTTCTCGTCAACCAATTTTTTCCCCCCCACATCTAGACCACAGTTAAATCTTGTTCGATGCAGCATATCCACATCATGCTGTTCACCAATAACATTCACTCACTCAAACATCTGTTGTAAATTAGATGTATGCTTGAGGAATGGCAGTCTTTGATTTAAGGGATATATATCATTTTTGAAAACAGAATCATACCAGATCCAGATGGACTTGTCATGAATTCTTACTAGGAGGCACAACATGTGATAATTCAATTTTTGTGTGATAAAGATGTATTTGGACATTTATAGTTGAGTGTGTATGGGACTGATTGCTTGTCTTGCACTAGCATATTTCGATGGGTAAGAATTTTGGCAGCGGATATGTCCATACAGCAAACGTACCACATCCAAGTTAGGTACACATGATAATCACACAAGAAAACATTGATGCAATAGTGTCTTTGGTCATAAACCATCATCGAGTGATGATTCGGGAGATTGCATACAGCTCGTTGCCGAGGGAAGGTAGTATTCACGCAGTTCTGCATAAACATTTGAGCTGGAACAAGGTCTGTATGACATTGGCCTCAAAACATCGTAATGAAGGCCAACTGTCTTTGCGAATGAGTGTTTGCTTCCAGCATCTACTGCGGTATGAAGTGTAGGGAAATGACTTTCTTATCCAAATTGAGGTTTGTGATGAAACTTGGTATCATTTTATCTATGCCTCAATGAAGCATACATGTATGGAATAAGGATACCCCAGTTCTTCTAATTCAAAAAAATGTTTTTCTTCAATTCAAGTTGGTAAAGTTATGCTTCTGTGGTTTTTTAGACAAGAATGGCCCCTTGCTATTGGATTGGTTTTGTTTAAGATGAGACAGACATTTAATGTAGACCAATACAGAATAAGTTTATGAAAACTAAAACAGCCATCAAGAATTGCAACTGCAATTCTTGATGGCAATAGTGACAAAAGGAGTTATTTTGTTACAGGTTTATGTTCATCTTCATACCTCAAAACATTGCACAGATCTTCTCAAATGCTTCTAATGGGAGGCTCTTAATCATCCTTTCCGCAGTCCCAAATCAATCAAATTGTTTGACTGCAATAGCTAGTGGTCATGGTCGCCAGCGGTTTTTATCAAGTCGTGGGTTCGAGATCGGATATAACTAAAAACCCATTATGTAGCAGGGGCTGATGTATGCTACATCTGTTGAGGTCCCAAGTCCTGTTGATGTGGTGTAAAAGTTTGGATATAGAGGGGCCAGCTCAGATGTCATCCTTGTCACTTGACCATGGCTCAAAATGATGAGGTCTATCATCAACAGCCCTCGTGTTGCTTCTTGATGTGACATTGATAAAAAATCATAATTACACAGTCATCTTTTGACTTTAATGTTTTCAGGCCTTTGAAAAAGGCATTGAAGGGATGTTGTTTTGCAGGTGATAGTTAGGTTCATGCAAATATTGAAAACTGGTTTTACGTGCAACCAAAGACTTTCTTCAAAGCCAGTATTCATAATCTTGTGTTACAGATCAATGTTTTAATTTAGACAATATGTATATATATGAATAATTGGTTTCATTTCATATTAATTGATAAAGTTTCCTTAACATCTCACTGGATAGTATTTGCTTACAACACATGTTTTTGTTTATCTTTTATTGTGTGAATGTTCACAAAATTTTACTTCATTTATTAAAAATTAGGAGATCTATCACCATTAGCCCTCGTATTGTACCGCTGTTCATTTCCAATTGTACCTGTTTTGTAAGTAATTAATGCATGCAAAATATTTTCACAGTCCCACTTTTATTTGAACAAGGTATTGAACAATACATGTGTTTGTCATTGAAAGGTTGATGAAATTTAAAATAATATTGAACAACAATTATTTTTTGGAATGACTTTCTATATTGGATTTCTTTTGTACAAATAAGTTAGATTTTTAGCAGCCATTGCTATTTTTAGGAAAATCCTATTTTGCCTTCTGCATTGCCAAACACATGATAGATATGTTTAAGCACTGCTTTTGCTTAAAAACCATCTTTCCTAAAATCCTGCTCTGCCTGAAGTAGAAATAGTCAATTTTTTTCACCAGGGAAAATGATATTGGGTTTTCATTTACAGATTTATCCAACTTGTGTGTATTTAATTTACCAGCACCTCAAGTAAGAATGTTGACACACAATGAGGTAATAAATACTATGTAGGTTTTCAGTCAGATTAGTAAATTGCTATCAGTATGTGAATTATAATACCTTGTTCAGTTATAAATCATGCATTTTGTTTATTGATGTTTTCATTTGTTAGATTTTGAAGCAATTTATTTGAACTAAAAATATGAGTTCAATTATTGTTATATATTTGAACAGAATTTAAAATATGTGATTTCCAGATTATTTTAATATTAGATTTTATTTTACTCTTTTAGAAGCAGAGTATACAGTTAGCCAATGATCTTATTGTCAATATGGGGTGGACTGATGTTCTAAACTTAATTTATGGATCTAGCAATTTTTTTAAAAAAATTTATTTTGGTGGTTGATTAATTAAAAAGCCCAAAATTTTTATGTTTCTTATTTAGCATTTTAGTAATCTGAGTATGTTAAAAAATTTATAAATTTCAACTACTTTATTCTCATTCACTTTGATGGTTTTGTGTAACTAATGTACATTGATATTCTGAGCATAATTGCATTTATTTTTAATACATGGCTGTTTTTCCAAAAGTGATCGTAAAGATAGAACCCATAGCCAAAAGGGCGCACCTCCAATTTCTGATAGAATTGCTCATGGGGAATAAAGTTTTGAATTCTCATGCAACTATTTCTGTTTGATTCGATATTAGTGCAACATTTAAATAAATGTATTTTGATTTTTTTTTTATAAAGCATGAATTAATATTATGTTTGTATGGATTTTTTTTTTTTTGAAAGTGTTTACTTCCTGCAAAAAAATTATATGTTCATATTTATTAAATTTACACAATGAATGATACTGCTCATTTTGGGAATAAAAATGTAATTTTCAATGGAGGCACACATTATTTTTTTTTTAATTGCAAGAAATACATATTATGACAAGGGGACAAATATGTACTTGTGTTCTTTTCTCTTCGAGTACCAAGAATTTGATATCCAAATTTTAATATTTTTGTGAAAATAATAAATTTGTGTGTATTTTTTATTAATGTATTGTAAAACAGTTTTAATACTTTTTAAATTTCAGTATCATTTTTTATTATATTTTATGCTTATTTTTCTTTCCAGGTAGCAGTGTTTGCAACTTTTAAGTTATTTTCATCTTTTCGTGATATTCTCAGAAAGTATGTAGACAGAAAAGCTCCTCTCTCACCTTCATTGGTTGTAGGTTGTTTCTGGTAGGAGCTTTTTGAGTTATTGTGGAATTTAGGTGGAAATATCCATGGACAAATTATTATAATTTTCAATTTCTTGTATCATATATTTATGGTAGGCTTCTAGTATTCATTGTGTATAGTTAATTTGTAATTATGTAAGATATACAAAGGTATTTTTATGAATATCCTACTGGTAAGTTTCTTAAATCGGAATAAATGAATTTGGAATGGGTTTTAAATAATCCTTTATTTTGTTACAATAATGAATTATAATGGTTATTTCAGTTATTTTCTTTTAAATTATAAGGATGAAAAAGTTATGAATTATAACAATTTTTTTTTTTTTTTTAAAAATGTAATCTGAATTCTATATTTTTTCATTTCAATAATAAACATTCTTTCAGAATTCATTATGAATTCTTTGAAAGAATTATATATTTACAATTTTTAATAAAATGATCACCTGGATGGAAAACATTTTAATTTATTTTTCCTCTTTCTTTTGTGTATTTTCTGCTGATGTCCTAGAGAGAAACTTTTATCATTATTTATAGATATTTTGTCAGTATTTTATTCTTTTAATGGTTTGCCATAAAGTCTACATTGTTGAGAATATTTAGGTTATTTTCATGTGTGAAAATAAATGACAAGTCTGAATGTACTTAAAACATTATGGATCAGATGAACATCTCATAATCTAAAACAGGACAAATAGATTTTGTTCTGTGATGAAGCATGTATTCATTGCAAGTCATATTAAGTTGTGCTTGCTTATATATGCAATAAATACTTTGTTCCATCCACATAAATTATCATTGCCAAATGTTTATAGAATAATTTGTTGATTTAATAGGCTTTATTTCTTGAAATCTGATAAATGAAATTTGTAATCTCAAAACTATATTTGAAGGGGATAAGGCTTATTTATTATTTAGAAATTACTGAAATATTTGGATAAAATTAATTTTGCATATTAATTCATGTTTATGTACATATTGTTGTAAATTACAACTATTAATGTTGATTTGTTTGTTTTCAGGAAGCTGTAGATTGAAATATTTCATAATATTGTCAAGTTTTGTTTATTATTTTGGAGTGTTTTAAATTTTTAATAAAAACTGAAAAATAATCAAGTCCTAAGAATTATTAATAAAAATAACTGAATTTTGTTTATTTTTCTTAAGACTTCTCTATTTGGTCACCATCCAAAGTTATGCATTTTTTCCAACATCTCTTGATCTTTCAAAAGCAATTTATGTAGAACTCGACAGACTGAATTATTTCTCCTTTGTACCTTGGGTAACTTTTATCTGTGGCTTCCTGAAATCGAACAAATCAGCATTAATAGCTGCTGTAATATGGAACATTCTATAATAAAGTTTAATTAATATGCAGATGTCATCCTGATATACAGACAAATATAAAATAAATACATCCTGATATCCAGATGTTTTGGTGATTAAACCTTAATGATTCCATTCTTACATCCAGTACAATGATATTTTTGTATCTTTTTAAATTGGAGAAAAACTTGTTTTGTAATTAGAAAGACATTTAGTTTAGAAATTATTTTTGACTTTAATGTGTAATATATATTACCACCTTCTTATTCAAAACTGAAGAATTATGATTATCAAATTATAATTTATTTTGTATTTGACTCATTGACTTTGCAAGGAAAGTTCAACATAAATCAACTTTATTGAAAATCATTTGTAACATGCAGCAGTTTCACTTAAATATTGACCTTTTTTTTTTATTTTGAAATATTGTTAATAATGAAATTATTAAACTATGTTTCAATAAAGTTCTATAAGCTTGAAACCATATTTGATCGTATTTGAATTTTAAAAAATCTCATTGTTCATTTTATCAAATCTTCATGAAGTAATTCAAAGTTTATCAAGTGACTCTAGGTAATGATTGTTTTGATAAATGTTGATTGTTGAACATTCTAATTAGTATTTATGAGTTCTCATAATAAGTGTATCAATGCTGGGCATGGTACAACCTCAAAGTACAAGTATCAAGTGAGTGCGACCAGTGAGTCATTGAACAAAACTCAATCTATCATTAACATGTTACATCACATGTGAGTTTTCTGGTCTATGTTTGCAAATTTTGCAACTATTCAAAGTTGAAAAAAGTTACATTTGAATTTTTTCTGCTGTATTTTTTCTTTTCTTTTGTATGTATGTGTCTATTATGGTTTTTTTTATTGAATATAGCAGAGCAAAAGTTTTTCAGTTTTGTATCTCAAGACAATATTGTTAGAGACTTTTGTTTGTCGTCAAATATTCAATTTGCTTCTTCATTCTTGGTTGCAAAAGTGTATTTTTTAGTGAACTTCTGTATTGTAAATAAAAAAACATTGTTTTAACATAAATCAATAAAGATTTTCTCTTCACCATTTTGTTTTGATTTATTTTTATGAAAAAATAAGTAATGAAAAAATATATATTGTATCAATTATTGAAACAAATTATGAAACTAAACTCTATTCTGAAAATTTACCTTTTAAAAATTACCAATTCCTCTAGCACGTCTCCCACTGCTGAATTGTAGGTGATTTTTGGGGTTCCCCCTATTCATCTTAACCTAAAATTTCATTTTTTTAAATATCAAATTTTGAAGCGGCATAATTCCAACTTTTCCCACCTGATTAATGATACCCCATTCGACTCAAATATCTCACTGAGAACTGTTTGTCCCGAAAAACGAATTCTTTTTCTTAATAAATTTTCGGAACCTTCCGAGTGGGAGATTTACACCGACGGATCAAGGATCGGGTTCGAAACTGGATACTGAATTTTTACAATTCAGTTTTCCAGGCCTAGCTTTCAGCAATCGGATTTGCCGTTTTGTGGGCCGTCTCTCATAACTTCAAAGTTTCTGTTTACTCCGACAGTTTATCATCTATATTGTTACTACAGAGTACCAGAAATAAATCGGCTTTTATTAATACCATTAAAGAAAAATTACCAACTTATTCTGATTTTTACAACTTACTCTGGGTTCGGGCCCACGTCGGAGATTATTGTAACAAAATTGCCGATTTCTTTACAAAGCTCGCTATCACTTATGGTGAGAAAATGAATGTCCCTGCCCCTCGGTCTCATATAGTTATGACTTTAAAAAATAAGCTTCTTTCAGACTGGGAGGTCTGGTGGTCAACTTGTAATACTGGTATTCGGGTTCAGTCTAGGAATATATATTCCTAGACCAAATTTGAGTTTTTATACAAATTCTAGTTTTATTACACGTTTCTTAACCGGTCATGGTCCCTTCATTTCTTATTTAAATCATTTTAATTTAAAAAGTACAAATTTGTGGCTCTGTTGGAGATGCTGACCACTACGTTTTTTTTTTTTTTTTTGCCCTTTTACCAGAGATTTTCATTTAAAATGTCCTGTTGTTGAAGCGAAACTTATTTGGCTGAGGTCCGTGTGTGAAAATCCCTACTTACATTCTAAGCTTAAATCTTGTATACTTACTGCTCGTAAAATTACCCAACAAATTTATTAATTGTTTCAAACTTTTATTATATTTCTCAATATTTTTATCATCCCTTACCATGTAGCTATAATTGTATGTCTTGTTCACACCTTTGCCTAACATTTCATTTTTGTTTACTAATTTTTGGACGTTTTTGTATTGTGCTATTTAACCTGTTGTGTATCTTATTTCTACAAGAAAATTTCTAGTGTTTCTATCATGTATATTTTTTGTTGTGCAAATACCTTGTACATTTTATTTAACCTTTATTTCAAAATTATGTAAATCTTATGTTATTTTGTCAATAAATGCTGAGTGCTGGGATGATTGTTTCCCGGGGGGGGGGTGCCTCTCTAAACCCTTTGGGTGAACTTGGTCCCCTTGGGTATTCTGCCAATAGCCCTCGTGTTGTTTCTTGTGCGGCGTCAATAAAAATTAAACTAAGTAAACCTGATTTCAAAAAGAATTGTAGAAGAGTGCGTTAGGGTACATGTTTCTCTCATTAAATTTATTCTAAAATCAAATGTGCTAGCAGCTATAGACGAGATGAAATTAGAACAAAAAATAAATTGATTATATTGGGTTGGAGGGAAAGTTCTGTCGTATTTTAAATAGGCAGGTAATTTTTCTTCTAAATAAAAAAAATAACATCTGGCTAATGAGTTATTCCGATTTTTTTTTGTTCTTTTAGATGCTATATAATATAAAAGGAGTCCTTTTTTACCGTTCATCATTTACTTGTGATATTTAAAGTGAAAAGCATGTCAATAGATAAAGTGCATTTACGACACTGCATTTTGTATGAATTCCAAAAAGGAAGCAACGCATCGGTTGCATGTAAAAATTTATGTGTGGTACTTGGAAAAGATATTGTAAATGATCGTACTTGTCAAAGATGGTTTAGCAAATTTCGTTCCGGGGATCTGAGCCTCCAAGAAAGTGATCGATCTGGACGACCATCCAAGACCGATAATGATGTTTTGCGATCCATGTTGGAAAATAATCCACATTTAACAAGTCGAGAAATTGCAGAAGAGTTTGGCATTCATCATACAACTGTTGGAGATCACATTAAATCTCTTGGGTTTGGGTTAAAGCAAAGTGTTTGGGTTCCACATGAATTAACGGAAAATAATTTGTCTGATCGTGTGAGAATGTGTTCATCACATCTGATTAGACATAATGTGGAGCCGTTTTTGGACAGGCTGCTTACTGGAGATGCAAAGTAGATTCTTTACGAGAATATTAAGAGAAAAAAATCTTACTGCAAACCAGGAACATCCTCAGCAACAGTTCCAAAACCAAGTATCCATCAACGAAAAGTACTGCTTTGTTTGTGGTGGGACAGGATCCAGTGTACTACGAGTTGCTGAAACAGGGGAAAACCATTAACGCGGATCTGTACTGCAATCAGCTGGATAAATTGAATGCAGCTATCAAAGAAAAAAGGCCAGCATTAGTGTCCAAAAAAGGAATAGTGTTCCACCACGATAATGCTCGACCGCATACTGCAATGGTGACACAACAAAAACTGAATGCGTTAGGATGGGAAGTCCTTAGTCACCCACCGTATTCACCTGACATTGCAGCATCTGATTATTACCTGTTCAGATCTCTGCAAAATTATCTAACGGGAAAAAAATTCAAGTCTTTTGAAAGTGTTTCTAAGGCAGTTGCTGACTATTTTAACTCCAAGGACGAGAACTTCTACCAAACAGGAATTCACAGGTTACCAGAAAGATGACAACAGGTTGTAACAAATAACGGAGCATATATAATTGATTAATATTAAACACATATTTTTATAAATGAATTCAAATATTTTCTTTAAAATACGACAGAACTTTCCCTCCAACCCAATAACTACTTTTTTTTATTGATTTACACCTTTCCTGAAGAGCAAAGTTAATTAATGAATGCAGTCATTTAAAAGATATTGCCCGCCGCTAGCCTCCGCTTTCATAAAGTGGCCCCCCGAGCCAAAACAATTCCCCCCCCCTCCTTCTTTATGTAAATGCGGGAACATGCCCCGAAGAATCCTTGTGATATTTTCTTACGGGGCATGTCTTCTGGTGAGTATGGGCATCACTCACCCGATGCAATCTAGTGATATTTTTCCTTTCTCAGGGAGTTTACTGTCTTTGATAAACAGAGGTGACACGCCCCCTGGTTACCATAGCGATCCTTCTCTATTTTAGAAACTCCTTGTCAACCAATTTGTATCTTTTTCCATTTTTTTTTTAAAACTCACAGTTACTCCTTGCTTGGCGCAGCATCGCCATATCTGGCACTTGCTTCAACATCACCTCACCCACTCACGCGTGTCACCCGTGTTTACTGTTTATGGTAAACATGGGTGACGCGCCCACAGGAACCCTAGCGATTCTTCTTCCTTTTCGACCCTTGTCAACTATTTTTTCCTTTTTCTTTCATCAAGATCACAGTGACTCATGGTTTGGCGCAGTACAGCCAAATTTGGCTCTTGCGCCTTCTTTCACTTTATCTCACCCTGTGACGCTCCACTCCTGCCAGACTCTTGTGCCATAACTCAATTAAATATAATTAACACTAAAAGTCAATAACCTATAAAAGAGGACCCTTGACAAATCTCACACAATTATTTGATAACTTTGCAGTATAATGCTTGAGGGATACGTGCTCTCCTGAATAACTCCCTAGATAGATTCATCCATTCAACTAATACCGAATTAATAGTTCTTACCAAAATCTCTCCAGTTGAGGTTGACTTGGTTTCTTGACTCCACTACAATCACTACCGCCTGTAAGGCATATATTCAGTGCTAGTGCCACTCAACCTCTATCCTCAAAATTTCCCTTTGCATATATATTTTCCTATATAGCTTACTTCACTTTATTTCTACCTGCATCTAATTAGAATAATCACGTTTTATTTTGGTTGGGAAGAAACTGTTTGTTTCGTGCAATTAAAGTCCTCAATGTCAGTGATGAAAAAATCGCGAATAGCCCACCGTCACAACCCTTCTGTGCTAAGAATGAAATTAATATTTAATTATGAATGCTTGGAAGAAAGGTAACATTTAGTAATCCCACAGAAACGCATCTGTTGGGAGAACTGTACCGTTAATTCGAAATATGTTTGACGAAACACAGTCGAAAGCGGGTTATATTGCACGTTGCGTAACATTTATTGCCGCTAAAGCACCCAACAGAAGTGCATGAGATACCGATGTTTTTAAATGATTCATTGACAGCCGTATGAATATATGTGGTTGGCGATAAGAAACACTATCAAGTTACTATTAGTGTTCCAAACCGTCGTTGACGTACAGCTCGTGTTCTCTTTATCAGCTCTAAATTTTATCTATTTATCTTAGAAAAAGAACCTGAAATATAGTTATTTACGTCAAATTCTCTGCAATATTTACTCTTGTTACTTTTTTGAGTTTATAAGTGTGATAAAATAAAGTTGCGATTTCAAACCGTTTTTATTAAAGTGCGAATATCCATACTTTTTTTTTAATTATTTTATTCGATTTTTAGTTGTTATGAGACGCAATTTTATTTTTCCTTTCACAGGGGGGAAAAGATTTAATCTATGCTTTTTCCAAAGAAAAATATCACGTTTTGCGACGAAACGAAAATTACTGCACGTTAAATTTGACGGGATCGCAAGATCAGATGTCGTTCTCGTCACCTGACATTGCGTATAATTCTGTATATAAACCGAGAATTTTGGGAATTTTTTCTGAGCTAAATTACGGGAATCGACTGTTATACGGATCCGCTGGTTCGCAAAAAAAAGTTGGTAAATTTCCGTCAAATGTGCGCAAGCGATAAATGTCTAAATATCGTACATTTCTTAGCATTTTGGCTTATATATTTTCAGACCCTCAGGGGCTTATTTTTTTCAGATAAGTACCATTTTTTCAATCATCTAGATCAGACCTGGCAAACCCGAGGGCCGCATGCGGCCCGCGGAGCTGGGTCACCTGAATAAATATCAAACTTTTAACTGCAGATAAAATTACCGAAGTACACTCCACCATGAGTCATTCGTATCATATCCCATTACTATGGGAATATCTCAGTACTTTGAATCCACTACTGTCACAATTTTTCTTCGATAATCTTGTTCTAAAACAATTACAAAGTTGAGCTCATTTTAAAAAACGCGTGGTCAGTTTTGCTTCAGTATGTTGATACACGCTGCGTACTCTACCAACAAACCTACTGGAGAGCGCAAGTGTGCATTACTAGACACGGGGAGGGAATGCTTTATTATGCTCGAAGCATGCGAAATAACAGGAGCCAGTCTGTCTGCAGCAAGACTGATGTATTTGATGCAAAGTTTAGTTTAGTTTTTATTAACGTCGCACTAGAAGCAACACTAAGGCTATTGGCAATGACACTCGTAATTTTGAACCACGGTCAAGTGACGAGGACGACACCTGAGCTGGCACCCCCCTCTCCTAACATCCACACCACGCCAACGGGAGGACTTTGGACCCCGAACAGATTTAACGTGCATCAGTCCCGGCTACACGGCGGGTCTTTGGCGGCCAAGGATCAAACCCGTGACTGAACGAAAACCGTCGGTCGCTAGTCCACGACCTTGACCACCAGGCTACCGCGGCCCATATTTGATGCAAAAGCGTATTGTTCCAGACAGAATAACTACTTGTATTTTGGTCTATAATTACAGAATGTTCTTGATTTCTGTTATGGGGTTCGGGAGAATAAGTCGCTTCCGGCGATTCGAGAGGAGAAAGTAGTAGTTTTTTAACATAAGAATTTGAATTAGCGTTAAAAAACCACAATTGAAAGAAAAGGGTGATATAAATGGAATTCATCATACACCCCCCTCTCCCCCACACATATATGAAGCAGTCTGCCGGTTTAAAATGCGTTTCCAAAAGTGGTCCGCGTGAGTTAGACAGGCTTGGTGTAGATCATAGAAACACCTTGTTCGGCGCAGCCATAGCCAGATCTGGTTCTTGCGCCATTAACAGAAGTTTTTTTAAGGAACAAAAATTTTAATCTGAGGAATTTGGCGCGAAACAATGTGAGTGCTTTCACTTCAACTTGTGCACGCGAAACTTTTTTTTTTTTTGAAAATAAAATTCTCAAAACTTAAACCACGGATTCCGTACTTGGTGTAAAACTGCAACTTAGGACGTGCAAATACAAATATAGCGATCGACTTGAGAAAATTCACTATTAGATTTTAAAAATATTTATCATATATCACAGTAAAAGAATAATAATATATCATATTCATGCTTGTACTTCGTTCAGTTGCATATTGCTAGATCACTGGTATTTCTTTTTAAGTGCTGAGCTTTTTCTCTATTGTGCAAATATTATGATATTTCTCTAGCTATGGTTATTTTATGTATAACAAGTTTTCTTTTAATACAAGCTAGAATTAATTTTTTAAAAATAAAATGAATTTGGAATTTACACATTTTTTAAGTATTATTCTTAACACTTTCGTGGAAAAAAATATTTTTTAAATTTTAATCATGTTATCCGAAGCAATATAACTTTTGTTGTATATAGTTTGATGAATTTGTAGCTCAAATTTTTTTTTACCTGAATGTCAGGTGTGTAGTAGAATTATCCCATTTCAATAATACCTTATAATTTTTTTTAAAATCTTTTTTTTTATTGAACTGTTTTCTTTTTTGGGGATATTTTGGTGTATATTCTATTTTGCATAGTACATTCCCATAGGTTAAGAGTAAAAAATTAATAAAACTATGAAATCAAAGATTTGCATTATTTTTACTTATTCTGTGTATGAGATCTTTGATGCCATATTTTTCTTCATATTGAGAACTTTTAACAATCCGTCTCCTTCCTAGTTGTATTTTGTGGTAATGGTAATATTTTGGAAGTACATAAATGTTGAAGAAAATTAAATTGGTTAGATGAATTTTAAAATCAGTATAAATATGGAGAAATCATTTTACAAGTAGAGATTTCTATACAAGACTGTAAGAATATAAAATTTTAAAAAAAAAAAATTAAGTTTTCTATCATATTAAGATTTGCTTCAATAAATTAAATTAGTTAATTTCATTAACGTGTCTTACTTTGGTAAGAAATAGTGACAGTAAGTTCCAGTACTAATGGTAGGATCTAGCCGTTTGCCTGCTGCTATACAGATTATGCCATTCAACCTATGGCCTTTTTTTTGCAATAAATATAAATAGCCTCTTCAAGCCTGCATACATCTAATGGCACAATCCATTAAAGATGTATGTGAGAGCTTGCAACTATGGCTTACCGTAAAGTATTTATCACCATTACTAAAAGTGATGCAGATTTGTTTTATATGTATTGTAAAGTTAGGTTCTACAGATTATTTTGAAATAAAAATGAATATCAAAATATTTTTGATTTTCATTATGTTACTTGAATTTTTTTTTAGAAATATATGTATATTTAGAGCTTCACTAGTGATAGAGCAAAATTATCTTTTAACGAGTACATCTTATCATAAAACAGTGTTATCTAAATAATGAATTATTCATGATAATATTGCTTGCTTTTACTTTGTAAAAGCCCAATTTTCTCATAATTTTTACCAAATTTTTTTAAAAGTAGAAATTTTTTTTCCAATATTTTATTAATGCTTCATTTTGGAAAAAGTCGTTTTCATAACTATTTTCGTTCTCTATATGAATTAAAAAAAAACTCACTAAATCTTATAAAGGGTAGTATTAGGTAAATAAAATATAAGTTTTCTGGTTATGTCAATGAAAAATTTTTTTTTGTCATGTAATAGAAATGCTTTTATCCACAATCTTTTGAATAGCTGTGAAATATTAAGTACTGAATATAAAATAATTTTGTATCATAAAATGTATACAAATTCATTAAAAATAAAATTTATGAACCAGGAAATTTTTTTTTCACTGATCATCTACGTGTGTTGTGTGAAATCCAGTTAATTAAAAGGATTTAAAAATGCCTTTTAAGTTTGATGCAATTTTGAATTAATTAGTAGAAAGCATTAATTTTGAACTGTTAAGATATCTAATGTTGCGTTTGGCTGCTGCCGCCGTACAGCGCTTGCATATGCAGCTGCCGCCGGTACGCGCCGCGCTTTTAGCACTTATTAATCAATTTTCATGAAGACAATCTAATTTCATGTAAAAGATCAATAAATTTTAAGTTTTCTTCCCTTATAATCATATCATTTGCTAAAGTTTGAATCATCAATGATACTAGATATATTATGAAAAGCTGGACAGTGTTAATATATGTAGTTTATAATTTGTTCCTAAACTTTAATTAGTAATAGGTATTATTTGTACTCTACACATAAGATATATATTGTTTACATACTTTGTATAGTTCAGTAACGAAATTTAGCATGATTTTTTAATGGTATATGCAGCAGTGTGTAACTTTAAATATTTTTTTTTTTCTTAGTGTCTAAACCTGCAAGTTCTTTTGACCAGTCCAGATTATTGAAATTCTAACCGCATAAACATGTTGTAGCATGTAGTGTTGTCTTGTCATTTTAAAATTGTTTGCAAGTCATTAGCAACCTTTTGAATGTTGTTTATTTTTTTTTGTTTAATTACTTAAACTTAGTTCTGGTTGTTTTTTACTAAATTTACTATATATATTTCTTTGTACTCTTATAATTTATTATTGTGATTTGTATCTAATGTATAAATAGTCATTTAGGCATTTACCTATGGCACAAGATTCCACAGTATGGGTAAAAGCTGGAATGGAATGGCTACCAGTAGCCTTAGTTGCTTGTTTTCTTTATAAAATAATCAAACAGCTACAAGGTGAGTAAAAGTAACCTTCTAAATGTGTATGAATTTGCGTTTTGTTATTAGCTTACACTTTTTTCTCATTTTGCAAATCAAAATGTATATCAAAGATACTCATTTCACTTTTCATCTTAAATTTATTTCAAATTTAGCAGACATATATAGAAATAAGTTCTATTTCATATATTGTGATTAGAGATGGAAATCTGTTGAAACAAGATTGTCGTGTGTGAGACTAGTTGAGGTTGAGATTCTGAAAAGTTAGATTGATTAGTTCTTGCAGGATAAGTTTTTTATGTAAAATAACTATCCGAGAGGCTTTCAAAACCCTGCATATTCTTGCTGTAATTATATGTGTGTATGTATGTATATATAGCATGGCTGTGTATATATGTAGCAATTGTACAAAATTTTACATCATATTGAGATATTTTTACATGACTGCTTGTTTATAAAATGTAGGCTGTAATGAAAAAAAATATCTTTGGCTTGAAGCATTCAAAATAGGATGGAGGGAACTTTTATTTTCTAAATAAAAATATTTCTCTTCCTTCATTCAAAAATTTGTAGCTTTAGGATTCTGAAATTCGAAAGTTTAGTGGTATTAAGTGGCAACAGGCTGGCATTAGGCCTTCTTCCTTTAACTTAACAGAGTCAATTAGAAAAGTCCCGGGCCTACCATACAAACTACATTGTGTAAACAAGAGTTTTTTATTCAACATAATTCCCTTCAAGGTGTATACACTGACTTATACGACCCTCAACTTTTTCGTCTACATTTTTTGTAGTACATTTGTCCTTTCTAAATAAGCCTCAAAGTTTCCGGGACGATCACCTCTCTCATCCAGGCGAAATTTCTTCCCAGAGCATTCTTTTTGAAGTCTGAGCAGGAAATAGTCTGGGGCAGGATCTGGAGAATCGATGGATGAGGAAGCAGATTCAGAAGCCAATTCATGGATTTTGCCATCGTTTTCATGCTTGTGACGCAATTCGTGCTTAGGTGAAACGCTCTTTCTTTCTTTAAGCCGGCCGTTTTGGCGATTTCGTCCTTCACTTGTTGTAATAGCATGATCATTAAGCTGTCCTGATGGTCCTTCCTTTTCCAAGGGCTAGCATTTGCCGCTTGCCGGCCATGTTCGTTCACGATCTTGATTGCTCATTTTACCAAATCTAAGCTTGCTTCAATCCTTGATGGTTGGGTTTTCTGGGGCAGTGTCAGAAACTTCGGCATCAAGCAAGTTTCTTCAACTTTATTTTTTTCCCTTCAAAATAATATTCTGTCTTCATATTCCTTTTTATCCATTTTTTTTCACAATAACAAAAGTTGCTTCCTCAAAATACTATAATTCACAAACTAATGATCAGCTGTCAATTTTATAGCATATTTTGAGAAGTTAGGGCTAACTAAAACATATGGATTTAATTCTAATGGCCATCTATGTGTCAGGCTGGGGACTTTTCAATTGACCAGTTATTTATCATTATTTCCAAGATTGTGTACATATTTTTTTTTGAACAGTTTTTCATATCGGTAGTGAATGAAATTAAAGATATGTATTATTCAATTTAATAACTTCACAAATCTTGTTGACGGTATGTTTATAATTGCTCATATTTAATGCATCTATTTATGATTTTATAGGTTTGTTATATCTTAGAATTTTATTCTATTTTACATTTTTTTATTAACATAGGTTTTCAAGCGAATTTTAATTTAATTATATGCTAGGAAAAGGTAATTAAAGGCTAGAAATTAATTCTTTCAGACAAAATTTGGATGCTCAAATAAATTATATGTTGTGATTTGTACAAATGGAAAAAACTTATAGTCTAAAATTAATGTTGAAGTACAAACTCCAAATTTAATGCTGTAGTTATGAAATTAGAAGCAGTGTAGAATCTAATTATAAAATGGAGATTTTAATAAATGCATGAATTAAGCACATATATATATATATTCATTTAGATTTTTTTTATATATACTATAAATATCTACATTATTAGTTTATAAGCTGGCCAATAGATGACTTTATTTTTAGCTAAGGAAAAAAAACTTTTGATACTATTCACCTATTTCATTGAATTTTATGAAAGTTAAACAACATGAAAATTTTCATCGAAAGAAAGGGGAGGGTATGAAATGCAACTTGGCCTAACTGATTCGTTTTTCATGTGTTTATGAATTAAATGTATCATATATTTCGAAATTTTTCTTTACCCTTTCAGTACAAAGAAATTATATCAACTAATTAAAATACTAGTCTAATACAGGCTTTATTCTAGATCTTCAAAGAATGGTCAAAACCCGAAGATAAAGTCATTTTTTTCATATGAAAAGGATCTATCTACAAAAGTCAGAAATGTGTATTCATTAAAAAAGAGTTATTTGCACAGGAGTTTATAAAAGTCAAAACAGAGGAGTTGACTTCTGTAAAATAAAGTCTTTAAAACGGCAAAATACGCTACGCTGGCAAAAGCGCTTACTTTGCTTCGACGCTTGCTGCCGCGCATGCCTGCCGGCACGCTGGCGTAGCGCTTTGCGCCACAGCGCGCGGCGCATTGCCCGCGCTTCCGCTGGCCGCGCCGGTACGCTGCGCCACCATAAAGAAACTTGCCGCGCCGCGCTTTAAAACACAGTACCTTTTGCACGCGCATGGGTGATGCACCCCTGGGTTATCTAGCAATCTTTCTCTATTTTCAACCCTCCTTCGTCAATAATTTTTCCCCCACATCTAAATCACAGTTAAATCTTGTTCGATGCAGCATATCCATGTCTGTTCACCAATAACATTCACTCCACTCAAACATCTGTTGTAAATTAGATGTATGCTTGAGGATAAGTCTTTGATTTAAAGGGATATATATCATTTTGGCTGAGAATCACTTACCAGATCAGATGGACTTGTCATGAATTCTTACTAGGAAGCACAACATGTGATAATTCAATTTTTGTGTGATAAAAGATGTATTTGGACTATAGTTGGCAGTGTGTATGGGACTGATTGCTTGTCTTGCACTAGCATATTCGATGGGTAAAATTTTGGCAGCGGATATGTCCATACAGCAAGCGTACCACATAAGATTGGAATACACATGATAATCACACAAGAAAACATTGATACAATAGTGTCTTTGGTCGCAAACCATCATCAGTGATGATTGAGTGCATACAGCTTCGTTGCGAGGAAAGAGTAGTAATTCCGCGGTTCTGCATAAACATTTGAGCTGGAACAAGGTCTGTAATTGGCCTCAAAACATACGTAATAAGCCCAGCTGTCTTTCGCGAATGATGTTTGCTTCCAGCATCTACTGCGGTATGAAGTGTAGGGAAATGACTTTCTTATCAAATTGGTTTGTGATGAAACTTGAAATCATTTTATCTATACACTCAATGGAAGCATACATGTATGGAACAAGAGATACCCCAGTTCTTCTAGTTCAAAATGTTTTTCTTCCAATTCAGTTGGTAAAGTTATTAGCTTCTGTGGTTTTTTAGTTAAGAATGGCCCTTGCTATTGGATTGGGTTTTGTTTAGATGAGACAGACATTTAATGTAGACCAATACAGAATAAGTTTATGAAAACAGAAACTTAGCCATCAAAATTGCAACTGCAATTCTTGTGTAATAATGACTAAAGAGGTTATTTTGTGCAGGTTTTATGTTCATCTTCATACCTGAAACATTGCACAGATCTTCTCAAATATACAATAGAGGAGCTCTTAAATCATCCTTTCCTTGTCCCAAATCAATCAAATTGTTTTGACTGCAATAGCTAGATGGTCATGGTAAGCCAGCGGTTTTTAATGGTCGTGGGTTCGGGGCTCGGATATAACTAAAACCCATTGTAGCAGGGCTTTGATGTACTACATCTGTTGAGGAATCCCAGAGTCCTGTTGATGTAGTTATGGCAAAAGTCATTCCATACCGTATACGCTTTTAGCGGCAACTTAAAAGGTGGGAGATCTATCACCATTAACTCGTATTGTACGCTGTTTGTTTCCAATTGTACTTGTTTTGTAAATGTTAATGCATGCAAAATATTTTCACAGTCCCACTTTTTAGACAAGGGTATTGAACAATACATGTGTTTTGTCATTGAAGGTGATAAATTTAAATAATGTTACAGACAACAATTATTTTTTTTTTGGAATAAAGCTTTTCTATATTGGATTTCTTTTGTACAAATAAGTTAGATTTTTTATGTATTGCCTATTTTAGGAAAATCTATTTTGCCTTCTGCATTGTAACACATGATAAGATGTGTTTTTTAAGCACTGCTTTTGCTTAAAATATCTTTCCTAAAATCCTGCTCTCTACCTAAGTAGAAATAACGATCAATTTTTTTTCACCAGGAAAATGATCTTCGGTTTCATTTACAGATTTATCAACTTGTGTTGAATTTACCGCACCTCAAGTAAGAATGTTGACACACAATGAAATTAATAAATACTATGTAGGTTTTCAGTCGATTAGTAAATTTTATCAGTATGTGAATTATAATACTGCCTTCAGTTACCGATCATGCATTTGTTTATTAAAATCTTTTCATTTATTTAGATTTTGAAGCAATTTGTTGGAACTAAAAATATGAGTTCAATTATTGTTATATATTTGAACAAATTTAAAATATGTGATTCCAGATTATTTTTAATATTAGATTTTATTTTTTACTCTTTTAGAGAAGCAGAGTATACAGTTAGCCAATAATCTTATTGTCAATATGGGGTGGACTGATGTTCTAAAAGCAATTTATGGATCTAGCAATTTTTTTAAAAGAACTATTTTTTGTTGGTTGATTAATTAAAAGCCCAAAATTTTATGTTTTCTGTTAGCATTTTAGTAATCTGAGTATGTTAAAATTTGCTCATTTCAACTACTTTATTCTCATTCACTTTTTTGATGGTTTTATGTGAAACTAATGTACATTGATATTCTGAGCATAATTGCATTTGTACAATACATGGCTGTTTTCCAAAAGTGGTAGTAAAGGAGATGAGACCTTAGCCAAAGGCACCTCCAATTTCTGATAAATTGCTCAAAATGGGAATAAAGTTTTGAATTCTCATGCAACTATTTCCTGTTTGATTAGATGTGCAACATTTAAATAAATGTATTTTGATTTTTTTTATAAAAGCATGAATTAATATTATGTTTGTATGGATTTTTTTTTTTTTTTTTTTTTTTTGAAAGTGTTTACTTCCTGCAAAAAATTATATGTTCATATTTATTAAATTTACACAATGAATGATGCTGCTCATTTTTGAGAATAAAAATGTAATTTTGTCAATGGGGCACACATTATTTTTTTTTTAATTGCAAAGTACATATTATGACAAAGGGGACAATGCTTATGTTCTTTCTTAATTGCCAAAATTTGATATCCATTTTAATGTTTTGTGAAAATAATAAATTTATTGTGTATTTTTATTAATATTGTAAACAGTTTTAATACTTTTTTTAAATTTCAGTATCATTTTATTATATTTTATGCTTATTTTCTTTCCAGGTAGCAGTGTTTGCAACTTTTAAGTTATTTTCATCTTTTAAGTGATATTCTCAGAAAGTATGCTTAAGACAGAAAAACTCCTCTCTCACCTTCATTGGTTGTAGGTTCATTTCTGGTAGGAGCTTTTGAGGAGTTATTCAATAGGTGGAAATATCCATAGACAAATTAAGTATAATTTTCAGTTTCTTATCATATTTTTTTGCGCGCACTTTTAAGCTTACTTGGCGAGCATTGCTGGCCTTTTGCAAAACTGCACTTGGCTACCTTTGCCGCGCTTTACCTGCTTTACACTTTTGCCAGCATACACGAAGCGCTTTTACTGCGCGCGCTTTTGCATCATTATTTATAGATATTTTGTAATTATTTTTTTATTCTTTTTTAATGGTTTTTTGCCTGAAGTCTACATTGTTGAGAATATTTAGGTTATTTTCATGTGAAAATAAATAATAAATCTGAATGTACTTAAAACATTATGGATCAGATGAACATCTCATAATCTAAAACAGGACAAATAGATTTTGTTCTGTGATGAAGCATGTATTCGTACAGTCATATTAAGTTGTGCTTGCTTATATATACAATAATGCTTTTGTTCCATCCACATAGAATATCATTTGCCAAATGTTTATAGAATAATTTGTTGATTTAATAGGCTTTGTCTTCTTGAAATCTGATAAATGAAATTTGTAATCTCAAAACTATATTTGAAGGGATAAAGGCTTATTTATTATTTAAGAAATTACTGAAATATTTGGATAAAATTAATTTTACATATTAATTCATGTTTATGTACATATTGTTGTAAGTACAGCTATTAAGTTGATTTGTTTGTTTTCAGGAAGCTGTAGATTGAAATATTTCATAATATTGATAAAGTTTTGTTTATTATTTTGGAGTGTTTTAAATTTTTAATAAAACTGAGAAAAATAATCAAGTCTAAATTATTAATAAAATAACTGGTGCTGTTTTATTTGCTGTAAAGACTTTCTCTGTTGGTCACCATCCAAGGATATGCATTTTTCCAACATCTTGATCTTTCAAAAGCAATTTATGTAAAGACTTCCGACAGACTGAATTATTTCTCCTTTGTACCTTAGGTAGCTTTTATCTGTGGCTTCACAGAAATCAGGAACAAATCAGCATTTAATAGCTGCTGTAATATGGAACATTCTATAATAAAGAGTTTAGTGTATGCAGATGTCATCCTGATATACAGACAAATATAAAATAAATACATCTGATATCCAGATGTTTTGGTGATTAAACCTTAATGATTCCATTCTTACATCGTGATATTATTTTTTGTATCTTTTTAAAGTAATTGGAGAAAAACTGTTTTGTAATTGAAAAGACATTTAGTTTAGAAATTATTTTTTGACTTTAATGTATGTAATATATATTACCACCCTTCTTATTCAAAACTGAAGAATTATGATTATCAAATTATAATTTATTTTTTGTATTTGACTCATTGACTTTGCAAGGAAAGTTCAACATAAATCAACTTTATTGAAAATCATTTGTAACGCTGCAGCAATTTCACTTAAATATTGTGCTTTTTTTTATTTTGAAATATTGTTATCAATGAAATTATTAAACTATGTTTCAATAAAGTTCTATAAGCTTGGAAACCATATTTGATGTATTTAGTTTAAAAAATCTCATTGTTCATTTTATGAAATCTTCATGTAAGTAATTCAAAGTTTATCCAGTGACTCTGGTAATGATTGTTTTGATAAATGTTGATTGTTGAACATTCTAATTAGTATTTGCTGATTTCTCACTAATAAGTGTATCAATGCTGGGCATGGTACAAACCTCAAAGTTTCAAGTATCAAAATTAGTCGCGACCAATTGAGTCATTGAACAAAACTCAATCTATCATTAACATGTTACATCACATGTGAGTTTTCTGAGTCCTATGTTTGCCATTTGCAACTATTCAAAGTTGAAAAAAAAAAGTTACATTTGAATTTTTTTCTGCTGTATTTTTTCTTTTCTTTTGTATGTATATTGTCTATTATGGTTTTTTTTTATTGAATATAGCCAGAGTAAAAAGTTTTTCGAGTTTTACAACTCAAGATAATATTGTTAGAGACTTTTGTTTGTAGATCAAATATTCAATTTAGCTATCATTCTTGGTTGCAAAAGTATTTTTTTTAGTGAACTTCTGTATTGTAAAATAAAAAACATTGTTTTAACATAAATCAATAAGGTTACCATATTTCACCATTTTGTTTTGATTTATTTTTATGAAAAATAAGTAATGAAAAATATATATTGCCCAGCCAATTGTTAGCAGAGCAAATTATGAAACTAAGCTCTCTGTTGAAAATTTGCAGCACCAATTCCCTCTAGCCGTGTCCCACTGCTGAATTGTAGGTGATTTTTGGGGGTTCCCCTATTCATCTTTAACCTAAATTTCATTTTTTAAATATCAAATTTTGGCTGACATAATTCAACTTTTTCCACACTGATTAACATTACATTAGGCTCAAACCTCTCCTGAGAACTGTTTGGCATCCTTAAGAGTGCACTGTAATAAATTTTGGGTGCTTCAATTAGGAGATTACACCAGCCGGATCAAGATGGGTTGAAGAAACTGAATTTTTTACAATTCAGTTTTCCCGACTTAGCACTATGTCAGTTTGCCGTTTTTTGTGGGCCGTCTCTCATAACTTCAAAGTTTGTTTCTGTTTTATAGACAGTTTATCATCTATATTGTTACTACAGGTACTGAAATAGTATTTTTTATTAATACCATTAAAGAAAAAATTACCTTATTCTGATTTTTTACAACACTCTGGAGTTGAGGGCCCACAGTCGGAAGTGTGTAGCAAAATTGCCGATTTCTTTCAAAGCTTCGCTATCACCCATGGTGAAAATGGAGTCTTCCCTGCCTCGGTCTCATATAGTTATGACTTTAAAAATAAACTTCTTTCAGACTGAGGAGGTCTGGTGGTCAACTTGTAATACTGATGACCGGGTTCAGTCTGAGATATATATTCCTAGACCAGTTGAAGTTTTATACAAATTCTAAGTTTATTACCGCGTTTTATATGCCGGTCATGGTCCTTCATTTCTTATTTAAATCATTTAATTTAAAGAAATTCGGTTGTGCAGGCTCTGTTGGGGTCTTCCACACTACGTTTTTTTTTTTTTTTTTGTACATAAGTTACCGTGTCCATAGTGTTGACTGACTTGTTTGTTTAGGATAGGTGGCAGAAGAATCCTACTTTCATTCAAGCAATCTTGTACTTACTGTAGTAAATTACCCAATAAATTTATTAATTGAACAGAGCTTTTATTATATTTCTCAATATTTTTATCATCCCTTATGTAAGCTATAATTTAATATCTTGTTCACACCTTTGCTAACAATTTCATTTTTTGTTTACTAAGATTTTTTGGACGTTTTTTTTGTATTGTGCTATTTATTACATTGTGTATCTTCTTCTGCAAAGAAGATTTCCTGGTGTTTCTATCATGTATGTTTTTTTGTTGTTACCGTCTGTACGTTTTGTTTAACCTTTTGTTCAAGGAGATTATGTAAATCTTATGTTATTTTGTAATAAATGCTGCTGAGTGCTGGGATGATTGTTTCCGGGGGAGGTGCCTCTCTAAACCTTTGGGTGAACTTAGCGAGGTCCCCTTGGGTATTCTTAATAGCCCTGATGATATTTGTTTCTTGTGCGTCAATAAAAATTAAACTAAGTAAACCTGATTTCAAAAAAGTGCCGAAGAGTGCGTTCGGGTACATGTTTCTCTCATTAATTTATTCTAAAATCAAATGTGCTAGCAGCTATATAAGGGCAAGAGATGAAATTAGAACAAATAAATTGATTATATTGGGTTGGAGAGGGGAAAGTTCACAATAAGTATTTTTAAATAGGCGGTAATTTTTCTTTAAATAAAAAAATAACATCTGGCTAATGAGTTATTCCGATTTTTTTTTTGTTCTTTTAGATCTATATAATATAAAAGAGTCCTTTTACCGTTCATCTGCATTTACTTGTGATTTAAAAGCCTTCCGCCAAACCATTTACGGCACTGCATTTTGCCGTTAAAAAACGCACGCCAGTACATACCTTGGCCGCAGAAAAATGGCAACTTGCCATGGCTCATACTTGCCAAGCCATTGCCATTTCATTTCAGTCCCAAGCACCAGCGTCATCTGGGCAACCGCCAGGCAATAGCAATGGCTGCAATCGCCGTCCGCTGCACAAAGTAATGCAGAAATTTGCTTCACTTGCTGTCCTGCGTTTGGTGCCGTAAATTTCGCGGTAACGAAAAGCCGTATGCAATCATTGCGAAATGGCCGCCACCACAATTGAAGAGCATATGCGGCATTTTGACAGAGCTGCTTACTGGGATGCAGTAATTCTTTACGAGAATATTAAGAGAAAAAAAATCTTACTGCAAACTGGAACATCCTCAGCAGCAGTTCCAAAACCAAGTATCCATCAACGAAAAGTACTGCTTTTGTTTGTGGTGGGACAGGATCCAGTGTACTGAGTTAGAAACAGGGGAAAACCATTAACACTTGGATCTGTACTGCAATCAGCTGGATAAATTGAATGCAGCTATCAAGAAAAAAAGGCCAGCATTAGTGTCAAAAGGAATAGTGTTCACCACGATAATGCTCTCGACCGCATGCTGCAATTTGACACAGCAAAACTGAATGCGTTAGGATGGGAAGTCCTTAGGTCACCCACCATTCACCTGACATTGCAGCATCTGATTATTACCTGTTCAGATCTCTGCAAAATTATCTAACGGAAAAAAAAAATTCAGTCAGATCTTTCTTTGAAGAGTGTTTCTAAGGCCAGTTGCTGACTATTTAACTCAAGGACGGAACTTCTACCAAACTGAAGATTCACAGGTTACCAGAAAGATGACAACAGGTTGTAACAAATAACGGAGCATATATAATTGATTAATATTAAACACATATTTTTTATAAATGAATTCAAATATTTTCTTTAAAATACGACAGAACTTTCCTCCAACCCAATAACTACTTTTTTTTTATTGATTTACACCTTTCCTGAAAGGCAAAGTTAATTAATGAATGCAGTCATTTAAAGATATTGCCCGCCATGGCCTCCGCTTTCATAAAAGTGGCCCCAGACCAAAACAATTCCCCCCCCTCCTTCTTTATGTAAATGCGGGAACATGCCCGGAAGAATCCTTGTGATATTTTCTTACGGCGTAATCTTCTGGTGATTATCGTCACTCACCCGATGCAATCTGGTGATATTTTCCTTTCTCTCAGGGTTTACTGTCATCTTGATCAAACCAGAGTTGACACGCCCCTGGTTGCCATGGCGATCCTTCTCTATTTTGAAACTCCTTGTCAATAATTTGTGTATCTTTTTCCATTTTTTTTAAAACTCACAGTTACTCCTTGCTTGGCGCAGCATCGCCATATCTGGCGCCTTCCAACATCACCTCCACCCACTCACGCATTAGTCGCCGTGTTTACTGTTATGGTAAACATGGTTGACGCTCTAAAGAACCTAGCGATTCTTCTTCCTTTTCGACCCTTGTCAGCTATTTTTCCTTTTTTCTTTCATCGAGATCACAGTGACTCATGGTTTGACAGTGCAATAGGTTGGCTCTGCGCTTATTCTTTCACTTTATCTCATTTTTTTTTTTTTTTTTTTTTTTTTTTTTTTTAACACCACTTTTTTTCGCTTATGGCGCTGGCAAAGTCCTCAATGTCAGTGATGAAAAAATCATGATAACCCACCGTCACAACCCTTCTGTGCTAAGAATGAAATTAATATTTAATTATAGATGCTTGGAAGAAAGGTAGCATTTAGTAATCCACGAGAAACGCATCTGTTGGGAGAACTGTACCGTTAATTCGAAATATGTTTGACGAAACACAGTCAGCGGGTTATATTGCACGTTGCGTAACATTTATTGCCGCTAAAGCACCCAACAGAAGTGCATGAGATACCGATGTTTTTTTTAAATAGTTCATTGACAGCCGTATGAATATATGTGGTTGGCGATAGAAACACTATCAAGTTACTATTAGTGTTCCAAACCGTCGTTGACTGTCTAGCTCGTGTTCTCTTTATCGAATCTATTTTATCTATTTATCTAGAAAAGAACTAAAAATATAGTTATTACGTCAAATTCTACTGATATTACTCTTATTATTTTGAGTTTATAGGTGTGATAAGAATAAAGTTGCGATTGTTCAAACCGTTTTTATTAAAGATTGCAATATCCACTACTTTTTTTTTTAATTATTTTATTGATTTTTAGTTGTTATGAACCGCAATTTTATTTTTTCCTTTCACAGGAAAAGATTTAATCTATGCTTTTCAAAGAAAAAATGTCACGTTTGGACGAAACGAATTACTGCGATTAAATTTGACCGGGATCTGGATAGTGTCGCTTCTCGTCACCTGACATTTGCGTAGATTCGTATATAACCGGAAATTTTGGGAATTTTTTTTTCACGCTAAATTACGCGAATCGACTTGTTATACGGATCCTCTGGTTCGCAAAAAAAGTTGGTAAATTTCGATCAAAATATGAGCTGATAAATGTCATTAAGATACATTTTTAACTTAGCATTTTGGCTTATATTTTTTCAGACCCTCAGGGGCTACTATTTTCAGATAATACTTTTTCATTTTTCAATCATCTGAGATCAGACCTGCAAAGCGACGAGGCTACGCATGCTTGACCCTTGACACTGAGTCACCTGAATAAATATCAAACTTTTAGGCTTGCAGATAAAGTTACCGAAATTACACTCCACCTGAGTCGTTCGATCATATCCATTACTATGGGAATACTCAAACATTTAGGTGATCCACTACTGTCACAATTTTTCTTCAGATAATCTTGTTCTAAAACAATTACAAAGAGTTTATTCATTTAAAAGACGCATTGTCGGTTTTGGCTTCGGTATGTTGATACCTGCGTACACTGCACAACCAACCTGGAGGCGCAGAGTTGGCATTACTAGACACGGGGAGGATGCTTTATTATGCTCGAACAGCGGAAATAACAGACCAGTCTGTCTGCCTAGACTGATGTATTTGATGTCTAAAGTTTAGTTTAGTTTTTTATTAACGTCACTAGAAGCAACACTAAGGCTATTGGCAATGACACTCGTAATTTTGAACCACGGTCAGTGGAGAGAGGACACACACTGAGCTGCCCCCCTCTCTAACATCCACACCACGCCAACGGAGGACTTTGGACCCCGAACAGATTTGTACGTACCTCAGTCCAGCTACAGCAACGGTCTTTGGCAGCCAGAGGATCAAACCTATGACTGAACGAAACCGTCGGTCGCTGGGTGCCTTGACCACCACATTCACCGCACCTTTCATATTTGATACAAAAGCGTATTTCCAGACAGAATAACTACTTTACACTTTTTGCGCATACCGCCGCATTGCCGGCTAAGCTGCTGCTTCACTTTTGGCACGCACGCTGCACCGCTTGCATACAGCGCATTTTTTACCAAAACTTAAACCACGGATTCCGTACTTGGTGTAGAAACTGCAGCTTAGGACGTGCAAATACAAATACTCTTGATCGACTTGAGAAAATTCACTGTGAATTTTTTAAAAT
>BMAW01039401.1:79441-122559 GCA_019974015.1 Nephila pilipes | reverse complement strand
TATCATAATAAAGGAACAATCAATAAAGGCTTGACCCGAATATAAATGATCGAGGCGTGAAAGTGGTAAATATTTTAACATGAACGAATTCGTGTTGGAATTAATTTGAATTAGTTACAAAATAAAAATGATAAATCAATTATCTATCATAATGCTAATAATTAAAAAAAAAAAGTCGAGCATGTAATGTAGCATTTAATCACAAAATAAATAGTTATGAATCCGAGGATAAAAACCAATGTTTTTTAAGCAAAAGGTTTTTATATAGTAAAGTTTATTAATTTTAAAGTTTATTAATACCTGCTTCAGATTATTGGACTGTCTTTTTAATATCTCCATGGTTTTAAATAGTTCTCCATATTTCTGTATTTGTCTCCATAGTTTTAATATCTCCTAAAGGTAATCTAAGACCAGTGGCGTATTCAGATACAATTTTGCGTGTATATTATCATTGCCGTGAAAGAAACATTTCTTTGGTTAAAATTACCCTTGGTAAACACTAATACACTTTATCAATCTTATTTCTCAATTCCAAATAGTTCAAGGTTGATGATTTTTTGAAGTTAAAGAAACTAAAGATAATTTTATAAGAGTGTTCTATAAGATGGCTATTCATTCTCTCCGTCTTGCCAGAGGCTTTTTGGAACAGCAAAGAAACTTTCCATTATTTCAGGGAAATGGTTTAGATGGAATCATTTTTCTCTTGCGATGGAAAAACAAGCATGAGGGCAAAAGTTCTTTAAGAGAAAGAAAGAGTTTGGTTATCAATAATAAATAAAGAAAAGTTCACAAGATGTTTCATTTCTAGAATAAAAACCTTAGAGGTGCAGATGTCTCTTTGCACTTCCTGGGTACGCCACTTTTTGACTATATCTGTTTAGTAGGGAATTTTTCATTTTGATACAAAGAAAGAAACTTTGTTTATGAAAATTTCTGATACAAAAAAAAAAAGAAAGAGAAAAACTCTACGGATATCTCGTTAACTACGATTGGCAGGAATTTTATTTTATGACCCAGCCACGATTGTCTCAAAATGTTTTTGTTTTTTTTATTTTTAACAAATTATGTAAATGTTTTTCGGTACATAGCTGAAACTTCATATTAGAATTTGTGGCATTATTATTTTCTTTAAAAATTCTTGGTACCAGGAGAGACGCTCTAAATTCGCCTAACGGTGAAAGCGATTAATGATGTAACTTTATAAAATGTTGCCTAGATATGATAATTTTCGGAAATAGTTGTTATAAGAAATCTAGTCATCGTTCTGTTTCAGTTTTAATAATAGAAGGAATTGACTCTCGTGATCTTACTATTCTTTGCTGGAATTTATTCACTTGGTTCTCATCTTCGATTTTTTACAAATCGCATTTTATTAGTAAATCACAATTTTGATAATTTATTTTTTGAGATGTATTTTGCAATATTTTACCGAAGGTTAAGAAAAAACTGTTTGAAATATTCAAATCTTTTCGGCTTTATCATATCGCTACTTCATTATCGGTCACAGAAAACAAATTTTGGACAGAATCCAATAAATATCAATAGAGCCTGGGTGAGAAGCTACCTTGTCGGCATATCAATCATTCGGCTCCCAGAACTACCAGGCTACATCATGCATTGAAAATTTGCAAAATAATTTTTCCATAATCTCTGACGGATAGCCCCAATGTTTAATGAAACACTCCTTCATAGCACATAGTAACTCTATTGGGTATTCTTGTATCTATTTTGTGTTCTGAAGTGTCCCCAGCTCTGTCCGCACGCACACTCGCGTTCATTCTTGGTTCTGATGATCTGGATAGAAATTACGCTACATGGTGAGTTCGGGAATAGCTGTGGGCTGTGGCAGCAAAGGAAAATGATGATCTGTAAGGGAAGTCTGTGTTTCTGTTTACTCAAATGACTGGTGTGCACAATCTTTCATGTTTCAAGTTTTTCTCACATGGATAAAAGTCTTTGTTGTACTATATCAATATAAAAAAACACTCAAGTTTTTTTTTTTCTTTTAATCTGTACATCATTGCAACGGTATGATTTTTGCACAGTGAATTATCGAATATGGTGTGAACAAAGAGCTTCACTGATTTTTTTTTTTTACAAATATATATATAAACCTCGATCAATAACTCCCGAGGTCTAAATTGAAAACTTTTTGCAAAATTTTTTTTATTCATCAACATATGACCTTTTGTTAATCCTTTTAGATTTGATACAATCGTTCAACCTTTCAAATCTTTTTTTTCCCAAATTTTTCTTTTTTAAAAGTCTTTTTTGTTATAGTAAATAGCTGATAAACCTTGAATCATCGACTCGTTGCTGTTTTGTTCCATCAGAGCAATCGCGGCACCCACTTGGAACCTTTTCCTAAGCTAAACCCTTTCCTGGTCGATCGACAAATTTTGACACGTTTCAAACAGGGTTACTCTAGAAAGACCTGGTTACTGGTTTACTACGAGCGCCATCTGGGTTGAGTCTCGGGGTGATCGATGTGTTATAGGAAATCGAACTGACTTATCCACAGACACGCGGCTATAGAACATCTCACCAAGAGAGGCGCTGCTACTCTCCACGACATTCAGGGGAAGACGTTTGCGCGGGAAGACGCCATTGCGAGGTTAGTGGCACACGGAGTGTCTGGGATATGCAGCTAAAACGTTTAAGAAATAAGTGCAGCGCAGCCTGAACTTGTAGATATTCCTTACGCTTTTTTTTAATTTCATACTAGTGTCAGTACATAATCTGTAAATAAGAATAACCAAAGTACTCATCTTTGTGAATACACAGTTATTATATTAAAGAATTAATAAATAAGAGAAACTTTCTAATTTCTGATTTTTTTAGAATAGAAACGACAACTAATATCCATTTGGCTGGAATCACAGCTCAGCCTTTAATTTGCAACAGAGCAGAAGGGTGAGAATTTTTCCTTAACTTCGTTTTATAGAAGAGATTTCTCCCTTACACGTGATGAATCATATGATCTAGATGAGAGACTCTGAGGGACTTAAATGGCCTTCAAAGAATCTGAGCAGTGGCTGGCCCCACAGATAATCTGCATCGACCCAGGCAGTTCCACCATGTTTAGTAGTGAGAACTGCCTGTTCTTTGATTTTTATGGGCGCGTGGTCATAAAGTTAAAGTGATTTGAGATTGTATCGGTGAATAAGGAGATGAACTTTTCTTTACTTTGAATTATAGAGATGTGGAAAAATAAGATAATGAATATTTTTCGGTGAGAACTATTACTATCAAAGGAGTTAAATCATTACATATATCTTAGGGTCAAGGACCCGGCCCCTGACACATGATGGTTGCTAGATTACTCCATGTTTTAGTTCCCTAACCCTCAAAGATGCATAGGACAGCTGGATCGTTTGTGATTATAGCATTTTGAGTGGAAGCAACTTTTGTTATTGAAAAATGATAAAGAATTTCCGTTGATAAAATATTGCTGAAGGAAAAACAGTTAACAAAACTGCTGTCTGAGTTTCCGACACTACCCAGAATCAACCATCAAGGTTGGTATCTGTTGGAATGATCGTAACACCGAAGACGGTGAACACAAAAGAGGTTGTTACCGACATTAAAAAAAAAATGATTTTGAATGAATAAATTGAATGAATATAGCAGACATAAGATTAACTGAACTGTACATCATATCATTCACGAAGTATTTAGGGAAAGCTCTGATACAGTGGGTGCGCATCACTTTGACAAAAACAACGACGAATGGATGATTCGAAGTGTTTGAAGATGATCAAACTAAATAAGCGAGTTTGCTCGATATGGGACAATGGTGATTCTATCTTATTTCACTCAAAGTCAATCGAGTCAGATGCATTGGACCACATGTGAACCCACTCAAAGCGTGGGAAAAGCAACAGTCGGTTGGGAAGGTTATGGCGTCTATTTTGGGATGCGCATGGAATAATTTTCATTTGTACCTTGAAAAGGAAGGACCATCAACAGCGACTATTACATGCAGCGTTATTGGACCGTTTGAAGGACAAATCGCCGAAAAACGCCGTATTAAGAAAAAAGTGCTGCTTCAAAGACAATGCACTTGTGTGTCACAAGTCAATGAAAACGATGTGGAAAATCCGAGATTGGGCTTCAATTGCTCCTCTCCACCTATTCTCCAGATCCGGCCCCTAGGACTATTTCCTGCTCTCGGATCTCAAGAATGCTCGCTGGGAAGTACTGCGTCGGATGAGGAGGTGATCGTCGAAACTGAGGGCCTATTTTGAAACGAAAATTGTACTACAAAATGTATCAAAGTTGGAGGTCGCTATAATCGATTGTATAACTCTTGAAGGAATTGTGTTGTAAAAAAACTCTTTGCCAAAATGTGTTTTAGATGGTAGCCAGGGACTTTTCAGATTGACCTGTTATAATGTTTAAATTAGTTTTCAACCATTAAAGTTAGGGCAAATAGTTAGTATGTTGGTGTTCAGAGGTCGTCATTTTTCCTGAGTGTGTTTGACCAATCAGACTTTGTTTCTGCACAACCCATAGTGACAAAATCTGCTACGAGTTTGTTTGCTTGATAATCTTTGAGAGACCTTAGAAATACAAACTTAATCATTTAATGGATTTCCAACGGTCTAGCATCAGTGGGAGTGTCCAACACTATTTTTACTTGAGAGCTAAGATGAGAAAGGTTTTTAACGAGCCTATCAGGAATTGAAGATTTCAGAACCAAATTATACAAAATCGATGTGTATTTTTCTTCAAGATTCATTAATTCTCCTCAGATTGAGATATTTCAAAACCTACGAAATTAACTAACAGTATATACTCCAAATTTGCAAGCAGGATAAATCGATCCTTTTCAAACATAAAATGAAATGTATCTTTGCAAACGGTCAGTGCATAAAGAAAATGAACTAACAGTTGATGGCGAACAATTGTTCATAGCAGTTGTTTTGAAAAGCCCGATTGAAATCAAAATTCATAGAAATTCTTCCATCAAGGGAACTCCATGAATTATTTTAGATGATAAAGCCAGCTCCAGTATTCGGAAGGGTTATCACATACTAATATTGAAGCTGGACCCTTCCAGTTTACAGCTACCACAGCTAAAATAGCTTTTTGAGCCTAAAGTTTAAAAATTAATCACATCATGGGAGTTCTGCACTGACAAAGAACAGTATCTTATCAATACGTTCCATTGAACAGTGAAAGAATTTAAGAAAAAGAAGCTGAAATCGTTTTAGCTGTGCAGTGTTAAATCTGTACGAAAAGGAAGAAAAGAACCTAATTAACTACTAGGATTTTTAAAGTAAAGTATTTTAGAAAACCTTGAATACTTGTTTTGCTCTAAATGTTTTAATTAATGCAGTGTTTTTGTTATTATTTCTCAACCCCACAGAATAATTCCGGCGGATTACTGAAAATCACTAATAAAACGCATTTTCCAAAAAAATCAATGCATCATCATCAAATTGAATGTTACTATAAAATACAAATACAAAACACAGAAAAGGAAACGAAAACAACAACAAAATTAGAAATAACAATAAAAGTAACAAAAATATAACAAAGCTCATGCTACAAGTTTTTGCAAGAACAGATTGTCCACCTAAGGTGCTTTTTATTAAATTATATTATGTTATAATTATTATTAATTCTCGATTTAAATATAATTAAAGTAAACAGTTGAATCATTTCGAGAAATGGACAACAGTAAACTTTACGATATTAAAATTAAGCAAACGATAAATTATTAAATTGAAAATTTAGGTAAAGTCAAAAAATTGAAGCAAACGATAAGTATGAAAAGTATGTGGTACGCAAAAATGAGTCCACCTTCAAGTATAGTCCATGGGTGGCAAAATTAAAATTACAAAAAAAGTATTGTTTCTTATCGCTAACATCAACATTTTTCTATTGGTAGAAAGTAAATAATGTCTGCATAAAAACTATATTGCAGAGGGGAAGATGAGTGTTGAATAACTGAGGGAGATTGCAAGTACTAGTTTAAATTCGTTACAAAGTGGAAAGAAGAAAAAATTTACATGTACTATAACTGTTCTATATCAAAATGGTAATATTTAATGCACACTTTTTGGTAAGGAAATTGGCTTTTTCAAGTAAATACTTAATTAATGTTATTTAGAATTTTCTTCTTACCGAGGCAAATTTTAAGAATATGTTTCCATTCAGTGCACACGAATGTTATCCTGCAGAGATTCAACGCGGATAAAATAAAAAACAAACAAACCTGAGACCCGAGAGTGATTTTTGAAATATGTGTAGTAGAGAATATGACACCCAGCGGTACGCAAAACATAAAAATGGTCCTTGACCTCGCTCAGGAAATCAAGTGGGAGTTTTGTCGCGTTATCGTACACGTGACCTCGAGTCACATGACCATGAAACAATTTCTTGGCTCAAACGTAATCTTGCATAACGGAAAGAAGTGTCGCGCAGAATGTGCACCTTGCATGACAGGCCTTCCCTGCACATCCTGGAATGAAGCTGGAACACGAGAGGATTCAGTTCATTAAAACAGACGTTCTTATCAGACTTTGATATCTCTCTGCTCGGAAGTGGTTTAATTTTCATTACGAATTATCAAGGCAGTTTCGATTGAATTGCAGCATGGATGCGACTAGACTTCATAGAAGAGGATAACAATGCGGGCAAGTGCAAGCCATGATATCATCATTTCAACAGTATGTAAAAATTCTTTGCATACTCATTTTATTAAGTATGAAGAAGGTTAACATGTTTATGGATGTTAACATATTTGAGGTGAAGAGCTATATATTTTATATACAATCATCAATTTCATTTCCATAACTTTTATTTTCTTTCAGGACAACCTACATCAATGATTTCATTTTGTGATTTGTTATTATATGATCATTTTTTGTTATATGCAACGAATAATTGATTCTAATTGGGGATGAGAATAATTTTTCGTTTAGAGACATGGAATTTTTTTTCGAACAAATATATGCAATATATTTTTATATTTAAAAATATAAGGTTTGACCGGATAAATTTCTGATATAATGATTTTTTTTTGAAAGAGAATATCAAGATCTAGATTGATGACAGAGAGAAGCGCCAAAATAAGTATAAGAAAAGGAGAACCTAGCTGCAAGTATTAAAAGATATTTCAATGTCTAAGGAACAGTGATTCTAAAAACTAACTTTTGGGAGAGAAATATTTTAATCAGTGATAATTATTTGATAAGCTGCTCAATTATTTTCCTAGAATGTCACATTATCACGCATATATATGTATTGTTTAAGCTTTGACAGTTTCTGAACGTTGGATTGTCAATCATTATTATTTTTCACATCAAACTAATATATTTAATTTTAAAATGATTTAAAAATAATTTTTGGTGATTTAAATACATTTAAAGCATTAATTTCATAATGCTAAAATCCAATGGGGAAGAAAAAACTTCTCTGAGTGAATCAGTTGTAATGTTTTAAAGTGTCTTACTAAGTGATGTTAGATGAAATAGCAAACAAAAACAGAACACAACCAAATAATTAAATCATTACAAAGTGAATCAATCATCATCACAAGTTGAGAATAAAAATAAACTTTTCCATAGCTTACGCTCCCGGAATACTCTAGCGATCTTTTCTATTTCACGACCTTTCGTCTTGTCAGCCAATTTTGCTTTTCCCAAGCGACATGTGGATCACTTTCACCTTTGTTTGACTCATAACAACCAGTTGACTCATACGCCATGAACACACTTTCACTCACGTACTTTTTTATTGGCAATACTTTTAATGACACATGTGTGTGAAGTCGGATAGAAATTTTTTTTGTGGATAAACAAACGTGAGTGTGCTCATATCAGAAGAAAATTAGTAGGTGTTAACTGAAATGCAATGGATTAGACGGTGAGAGAGATGCTTTTCTCTCAACGATAACAATTGGTTGTGGCTGGCTAATTTAAAACAATGCAGAGGAAGTATGAAGTGGATTATTTGTCGTTACATAACTTTCCAAGAGTGAATTATTTTTTATGTAAACTTTGACATCCTCTGATCAGTGTAATAAATTATTAAATTGAAGAACTTCTTTATGGGGAGACGCTGAAAGATGAAGATGTCCTCTTTGTGTTTGCATCTAAATGCGACGTTAATAAATAACAAATCAAATACGAAGATGATTTTTAAAAAAAAAGTCAGAAATGATTTGATCTAATGACAGATGTTTTGAAAATTTTCGAAAAAATAGAAATGAATAAATTTTGCAAATTCGATATAGAAATAACGTTTTATATGGTGGTAAAGTTATTAAAGAAAAATTATTGAAATATTATAGTTAAAACTGTTAGTTATTTTTAGCTTTAAAATTTACTTAAAGAGACATTTGTGAAGACGTATTAAAGAAAATTCATAATACTCTACATAAAATCAAACCATTTGAAGTTTACATGGGAAGTCATTCTACAATTAAAAGAATGGGAACCAAATTCAGAAAAAATTATTGTGATAAGACACGGCATAGGCATGTGGAAACTTTCTTTTCTTGCAGATGATTACTGACTAAAGTCAGCAAAATCTTACTATCTCGGAGATAGTAAAGGGAATGCTCTCCCCACTTTGTGAGGTACAAGGTTTACGACACCTCATGTGGCGTGGGAGGTGCAGTGGGAACACCAGGCGCTCCCCACCCATGAGTATTCTAATCCCTAGTGCACCGAGGGAAAGAATATTTTTGACTTTTGAACTGTTGGTTTTAAAACTTGTCGCAAAACGTCTAAATATTACATTGTTAAAACCGAGTACGAACGATTCCCAAATTTCAAGAAACTTTTGGCGATGGGAGATTAGTTAAATTAACGATCGAAAATTTACATTGACACACACACACCAAGTGAAATTCAGAAAAACACGTTTAAAAAATGCATATTCTGAATTTCAAATTGAGAGAATAAGTAGTGTAATGGATTTGAGCAAGCTCAATTATTTTCTGTATATACTCACAAAACAATCCGTTGCTTTTAATTTCAAGGTGCGTTTTGCTTGGCGAAGATTAAGGAGTCAATCGAGTTCATCTAATTACATTTAGTGGCCGCATTGCTCAGAGGGTTCTAGATCATGAGTTCTCGGCTATTTATCATATATCACAGTAAAAGAATAATAATATATCATATTCATGTATCATAATAAAGGAACAACAATAAAAGCTTGAATCTCGAATATAAATGAATCGAGGCGTGAAAGTGGTAAATATTTTTAACATGAACGAATTCGTGTTGGAATTAATTTGAAATTAACTTACCAAAATAAAAAAAAAATGATAAATCGAATTCATCATATACAGTGGCTCAATAATTAAAAAAAAAGTCGAGCATTATGTAATTGCATTTAATCGGCTAAAATAAATAGTTAATAATTCGAGATAAAAACCAATGTTTTTAAAAGCAAGGTTTTTATATAGTGCCAAAGTTTATTAATTTTAAAGTTTATTAATACCTGACTTTCAGGTATTGAAAATTGCTGTTTTAATATCTCCATAGTTTTAATAGTTCTCCATATTTCTCCATAGTTGTCTCCATAGTTTTAATATCTCCTAAAATGTAATCTAAGACCAGTGGCGTATTCAGAATACAATTTTGCGGTGTGTATATTATCATTGCCGTGAAAGAAACAATTTCTTTAGTTAAGAATTACCACTTGGTAAACACTAAAGAATACACTTTATCAATCTTATTTCTCAAATTTAAAATAGTTCAAGGATTGATATTTTTTTAAGTTAAAAAGAAAACTACAAAGATAATTTTATAAGTGTTCTATAAAGATGGCTGTCCATTCTCTCTCCGTCTTGACCCAGAGGCACATTTTGGAGACAGCAAAAACTTTTCCATTATTTTCGCAGGAAATAGTTTAGATGGAATCATTTTTTCTCTTACTGATGGAAAAAAAAAACAAGCATGAGAAGGACAAAAGTTCATTTTAGAAAGAAAAGAAAAGAGTTTGGAACATCTATAATAATAAAATAAAAGAATTATCCTAAGATGTTTCATTTTCCAGAATAAAAACCTTGGGGGTGCGAATGTCTCTTTGCACTTCCCTGGGTACGCCACTGTTTGTGGCTATATCTAGTTTAGTAGGAATTTTTCCATTTTGATACAAAAAGAAAAAGGAAACTTTGTTTATGAAAAATTTCATTTATACAAAAAAAAAAAAAAAAGAAAGAAAAACTCTACGAGATATCTCGTTAACTACATTTGGCATAGGAATTTTATTTTATGACGCCAGCTACAAGTTATCTCGTAATGTTTTTTTTTTTTTTATTTTCAAATTACTGTAAATGCCATTTCAGTACATAACTGAAACTTCATATTATTAGAATTTGTAGCATTATATATTTTCTTTAAAATAAATTCTTGGTACCCAGGGCAAGACGCTCTAAATTCGCCTAACAGTGAAAGCGTTAATGAATGTAACTTTATAAAAAATGTTGCCTAGATATGATAATTTTTCGGAAATAGTTGAATTTATAAGAAAATCTAGTACATCGTTCTGTTTCAGTTTTAATAATAGAAAAAGGGAATTGACTCGTGATCTTACTATTCTTTAGCTGCAGAATTTATTCACTTGGGGTCTCATCTTCGATTTTTACAAATCGCATTTTATTGGTAAATCACAAATTTTGAATAATTTAATTTTGAGATATGTAATTTTTAGCAATATTTACCGAAGGTTAAGAAAAAAAAAACTGTTTGAAAATATTCAAAATCTTTCAGCTTTATCAAATATCAGCTACTTCATTATCGGTCAACAATAAACAAATTTTAGTATACAGTAATCCAATAAATATCGGAATAGAGCCTGGGGTAAAGCTACTGCTGTATCAGGCATATCAATCATTCGGGCTCCCAGAACTACAGGGGCCCATCATGCTTTTACTTGAAAATTTGTAAAATATTTTCCATAATCTCATTGACAGGATAGCCCCAATGTTTGAATAATGAAACACTCCTTCATAGCTTTATCGAAGTAACTCTATTAGGTATTCTCTGTGTATCTATTTTGTGTTCTGAAGTGTCCCCAAAAGCTCTGTCCGCACGCGCCAGCTCGCCGTTCATTCCTTTGGTTCTTGATGATCTGGATAGATAATTGCTACGCCGATTGAGTTCGGGAATAGCTATCTGTGGGCTGTGGCAACAAGGAAAAATGATGATCTGTAAGGGGAAGTCTGTGTTTCTGTTTACTCAAATGACTGGTGTGCACAATCTTTTCATGTTTCAAAGTTTTTTCACATGGATAAAAGTCTTTGTTGTGCTATATCCAATATAAAACCAAGCACTCAAGGTTTTTTTTTTTTTTCTTTTTAATCTGTGCACATCATTGCTAACGGTATGATTTTTTGCACAGTGAATTGTCGAAAATATGAGCGAAACAAAGAGCTTTCGTCAGAGGCTCTTACATTTTTTTTTTTTTTTTTACAAATATATATATATGGAAATCGAACTTGACTTATCGCACAGAACACGCGGCTATAGAACATCTCACCACCAGAGAGCGCTGCTACTCTCTCAGCGACATTCCGCTAGGGGAAAGACGTTTGCGCGGGAAGACGCCATTGCGAGGTTGGAGTTGGCACACGGAGTGTCTGGGATATTGCGGCTAAAAACGTTTTAAGAAATAAGTGCACGGAGCGCAGCCTGAACTTGTAGATATTACTTACGCTTTTTTTAATTTCATACTTAAGTGTCAGTACATAATCGCTGTAAATAAGAATAACCAAAGTACTCATCTTTGTGAATACCCGGACATTATATATATATATATTGAATTAAAAATTAATAAATAAGAAAACTTTCTAATTTCATGATTTTTATTCATTTTAGAAGAGAGCGACAACATAATATCCATTTGGCTGGAATCACAGCTCCGCCTTTTAATTTGCAACAGAGCAGAAGGGTGAGAATTTTTCCTTAACTTCGTTTTTATAGAAGAGATTTCTCCCTTACACGTGATAGATCATATGATCTAAGATGTAGAGACTCTGAGGGACTTAAATGGCCTTCAAAAGTCTGGTAGGTATCATCCCCACAGATAATCTGCACATCGAAAGGCAGTTCTCACCATGTTTAATCGTGAGAACTGCCTGTTCAACCGATTTTTATGAGCGCGTGATCGCATAAATTAAAGGCTAATTTGGAATTGTATCAGTGAATAAGAATGAACTCTTTACTTTTGAATTATAGAATGTGGAAAAAATAAGAAATGAAATTATTTTTCAGTGAAACTATTATAACTTAAAGTTAAATCATTACATATATATAACAGGTCAATTGAAAAGTCCCCGGCCTGACACATAGATGGTGCTACTAGAATTACATCCATATGTTTTTAGTTAGCCCTAACCCTCAAAAGATGCGTGTATAAATTTGACAGCTTTCGGATCATTAGTTTGTGAATTATAGCATTTTGAGTGAAGCAACTTTTGTTATTGTGAAAAAAATGGATAAAAAGGAATTTCGCGTGTTGATAAAATATTGCTTTTTGAAGGGAAAAAATACAGTTGAAGCAAAAACTTGGCATGATGCCGAGTTTCCGGACACTGCCCCAGGAAAATCAACCATCAAGGATTGGTATGCTAAGTTTAGACGTGATGAAATGAGCACCGAAGACGGTGAACGCCCAAAAGAGGTTGTTACCGACGAAAACATTAAAAAAATCCACAAAATGATTTTGAATGACCATAAATTGAAATTGAATGAAATAGCAGACACTCTTAAGATATCAACTGAACGTGTACATCATATCATTCACGAATATTTGGGTATGAGAAAGCTCTGTGCACAGTGGGTGCAGCGCGAGCTCACTTTTGACAAAAAACAACGACGAGTGGATGATTCGGAGCAGTGTTTGAAGATGATCAAACGTAATAAACCCGAGTTTTTGCGTCGATATGGGACAATGGATGAAACATGGCTCTATCATTTCACTCCAAAGTCCAATCGACAGTCATGCGAGTGGACCGCACATGATGAACCCACTCCAAAGCGTGGGAAAAAGCAACAGTCGGTTGGGAAGGTTATGGCGTCTGTATTTTGGGATGCGCATGGAATAATTTTCATTTGTACCTTGAAAAAGGAAGGACCATCAACAGCGACTATTACGTAGCGTTATTGGACCGTTTGAAGGACGAAATCGCCGAAAAACGGCCGTATTTAAAGAAAAAGAAAGTGCTGCTTCACCAAGACAATGCACTGTGTCACAAGTCAATGAAAACGATGGCAAAAATCCATGAATTGGGCTTCGAATTGCTTCCTCATCCACCGTATTCTCCAGATCCGGCCCCTAGCGACTATTTCCTGCTCTCAGATCTCAAAAGAATGCTCGCTGGGAAGAAATTTTCGTCGGATGAGGAGGTGATCGTCGAAACTGAGGCCTATTTTGAAGCAAAGGACAAATTGTACTACAAAAATGTATCGAAAAGTTGGAGGGTCGCTATAATCAGTGTATAACTCTTGAAGGGAATTGTGTTGAATAAAAAAAATAATTTTGCCAAAAAAAATGTGTTTTAGTATGGTAGGCCAGGGACTTTTCAATTGACCTGTTATAATGTTTAAATTGAATTTCAACCAGTAAAGACGAATGTAAAAAACAATTAATATGTTAGTGAATTACGAGAGTGTTAATCGCATTTTTTTTTCCTGAGTTGCTTTTGAAATCACCGACTTTGTTTCTGAAACCTTATAGTATTAAAATACTTACCGAAAGCTAGTGTTTTTGCTTGATAATCTTTGGAGCAGACGCTTAGAAATAAAAACTTAAAACTCATTTAATGATTTTCCAAACGAGTCTAGGCATCTTGCAAAAGTGTGGAGTGTAACACTATTTTTTACTCAGCGAAGACTAAGATGAGAAAGAGTTTTCTTAACGAGCTATCAGGAATTGAGAGAATTTCAGAACCAGAGAATTGTACATCAAAATCGATGTGTATTTTTTCTTTCAAGATTCATTAATTTCTCTCAAGTTGAATATTTCAAAACCTACGAAATTTAACGAGTATATACTCAAAATTTTGCAACAGGATAAATTCATCCTTTTCAAACAAAGTAATGAAAATGTATCTGCAAAACTGGTCAGTGCATAAGAAAATGACATAACAGTTGATATGAACAATTAGTTCATAGTTGTTTTGAAAAGCCGATTGAAATCTAAAATTCATAAAATTCTTTCCATCAAGGAACTCGCTGAATTATTTTTGATGAATTTAATAGCTTCGCCTCCAGTATTCGGAAGGTTATCACAACATACTTAATATTATGGACCCTTCCGTTTACAACTACCACAGCTAAAATAAGCTTTTTTGAGCTAAAAATTTTTAAAAAATTATCTGGGAGCTCCCACGTGACAAGAACGTACTTATCAATACGTTCCATTGAAACAGAAGAATTTAAGAAAAGAAACTGAAATCGTTTTTAGCTGTGCAGATGTTATAATCTGTACGAAAAGGCAAGAAAAGAACCTAATTAACTACTAGGATGTATTTTTAAGTAAAGTTTTGTAAAAGAAAAACCTTTGAATACTTGTTTTTGACTCTTAAATGTTTTTAATTAATGCGAGTGTTTTTGTTTATTTTCTAACCCCACCCCCCGGTAGTCGAGTACCGGCGGATTACTGGAAAATCACTAATAATAACGCATTTCCACAAAAAAATCAATGCATCATCGTATCAAATTGAATGTAGTGCACACAAATAAAATACAAAACACATGAAATACAGAAAGAAACTGAAATAAACAACAAAATTGAAAATAACAATAAAAGTAAATAAAATATAACAAAAGCTCTATGCAAAGTTTTGCAAAGAACAGATTTAGCCACCTAAGGTGCGTTTTTTTTATTAAAAATTACTATTAAATTATAATTATTATTAAATTACTCATTTAAATATAATTAAAGTAAACGATGAAACATCGAGAAATGGACAACAGTAAACTTTTACGATATTAAAATTGAAGCAAACGATAAATTATTAAATTGAAAAATTTAGGCTAAATGTGATCAAAAATTGAAGCAAACGATAAGTAATTGAAAAGTGATGTGGTACGCAAAAAATGATCCACCTCAAAGTATAGTCCCTTGGGTGGCAAATTAAAATTACAAAAAAGTATTGTTTTGTATCGCTACTCAACATTTTTCTATTGAAGTAGAAAGTATGAAATAATGTCTGCATAAAAAATCCAATTTACTTGCAGAGGCGGAAAGATGAAGTGTTGAATAACTGAGGGAGTACAGTACTATTTTTAAATTCATTTACAAAATTAGAGAAAAGAAAGAAAAAAATTTACATGGCTTATAACACATTCTTTCAATCATTCGAAAAATTAATATTTAATACATCACTTTTATGCGAGAAGGAAATTCATTTTTCTAAAATACTTTTTTTAATATACTGTTATTTAAATTTTCATTCTTAACAGGTGCAAATATTTAAGAATATGTATTTCTTCATTTCAAGTGCACACGAATGTTATTCCCTGCAGAAATTCGGCATATCTAAGTGATACAAAAAACAAACAAACCTGAGACCCGAGTTCTATTTTTGAAATATGTGTAGTAGAGAAATATGACACAGCGCGGTACGCGAAAAAGCATAAAAATATGGCCTTGAAGCTCCGCTCGGAAATCAAGTGGGCGGAGTTTTGTCGTTCTCGACGTCACGTGACTCGAAGTCACATGACCAAAACAATTTCTTGGCTCAACGTAATCGCATAACAGAAAGAAGTGTCGCGCAGAATATTGCACCTTATGACAGGCCCCTTTCCTGCACATCCTGGTGTGGAACACGTGAGAGTTCAGTTCTATTAAAACAGCGTTCTTATCGGAGCTTTGATATCTTCTGCTCGGAAAGTAGTTTTTAATTTTTCATTACGGAATTACAAGCGGCAGTTTCGATTGGTGGCAGCATGGATGCGACTAGATTCATAGAAGAGGATAACAATGCGGGCAAGCAAGCCACTGGATATCATCATTCAGCAAGTATGTAAAAAATTCTTTTGCAAATCATTTTATTAAGTATGAAGAAAGGTTAAACCATGTTTATGGATGTTAACATATTTGAGTGAAAGCTATATATATTTATATACAGTACATCTAATTTTATTTCCTTAACTTTTTATTTTCTTCTTTCGGACAACCTAGCATAATTCCAAATTTCATTTTTTGTGTATTTGTTATTATTCATTGGAAGTCATTTTTTTTAAAAATTAATTGCAACGAATAATTGATTCTGAAATTGGCGGATGAGAATAATTTTTCGTTTAGAGACATGGAATTTTTTTTTTTCGGAACAAATATATAAGTATATTTTATATTTAAAAATATTAAGGTTTGACGGATAAATTTCGATATAATAGTTTTTGAAAGAGAATATCAAGATCAGATTTACTGACAGAGAAAGCGCCACAAATAAGTATAAGAAAAAGGAGAACCTAGCTGCAAGTAATTAAAAGTATTTCAATGTCTTAAAGGAACCGTGATTCTAAAAACTAACTTTTTTTATTGGGGGGGGGGGGGAGATATTTTTAATCAGGTGATAATTATTTGATAGTGCTTCCAAATTTCATTTTCCTAGAATGTCACATTATTACACGCACATATATATGTAATTGTTTAGCTTGACAGATTTCTGAACGTTGGCATTGCAATCGTATTATTATTTTTTCACACTCAAATATTAATGTAATTTTTAAAATGATTTAAAAATAATTTTTGGTGATTTAAAATACATTTAAAGCATTAATTTCATAAATGTAACAAATCCAATGGGGGAAGAAAAAAAAACTTTCTGAAGTGGAATCAGTTGTAATTAATTTTTAAAAGCGTCTTATAAGATGAATTTAGATGAAATATAGAAACAAAAACACAAACAGAAAATAATTAAATCATTACAAAAGTGAACAATCATCATCATCAGTTGAAGAATAAAATATAAACTTTTTTCCATAACACGCTCCCGGAATACTCTAGCGATACTTTTCTATTTACGACCTTTCGTCTTGTCAACCAATTTTTGCTTTTCCCCCAAACGTAACTGGATCACACTTTCACCTTGTTTGACTCATAACAACCAGATTTGACTCATACGCCATGAACACACACTTTCACTCTCACATACTTTTTGTGTAATACTTTTTAATGACTTGTAATATTGTAAGAAATCCCAGATGAAAATTTTTTATTGAATAAACAAACGTGAAATTGTGCTCATATCAGAAAATTAGTAGGTGTTAACTGTAAATGCTGTGGATTAGACATTGAAGATACTTTTCTCTCAACGAACGATAACAATTGGTTATTGGTAATTTAAAACAATGGGAAATATGAAGTGGATTATTTAATCGTTACATAACAGAGGCATTAAATTATTTTATGTAAACTTTGACATCCTCTGATCGGTGTAATTAATAAATTATTAAATTGAGAAGGAACTCTTTATGGGGAGACGCTGAAAAGATGAATTAGTCCTCGTGTTGCATCTAAATGCGACGTTAATAAATAATAAATCAAATACGAAGATGATTTTAAAAAAAAGTCGAAATGATTTGATCTAATGACAGATGTTTTGAAAATTTTCGAAAAAATAGAAATGAATAAATTTTTAAATAATTCGATATAAAAACCAACGTTTTTATATGGTGGTAAAGTTTATTAAAGAAAATTATTGAAATATTAGTTAAAACTGTTAGTTATTTTTAACTTTAAAATTTACTTAAAAAGAGACATTTGTGAGCGTATTAAAAAATTCATAATACTCATAAAATCAAAACATGCATTTGAAAGTTTGTAAGTCATTCTATTAAAAAAAGAATGGGAACCAGAATTCAGAAAAAATTATTGTGATAAGACACGGCGCCAAATATTGGAAACTTTCTTTCTTGCGAATGATTACTGACTAAAAGTCAGCAAATCTTACTATCTCGGAGATAGTAAAGGGGAGATAGTATCTCCCCTTTGTGAGTACAAAAGGTTTACGACACCTCATGTGGCGTGGGGAGTGCCCGGTGTTCCCAGAGGGGGAAAGGAAATTTTTCCTCAATCCTAAATGCGCCGAGGGGAAAGAATATTTTGACTTTTGAAATATTAGTTAAAACTTGTCGCAAACGTCTAAATATTGCATTGTTAGGCGAGTACGAACGATTCCCAAAATTTTAAAGCTCTAGCTTGATGGGAAGTTGGTTAAATGAACGATCGAAAATTTGATGACACACACCAAGTGAAATTCAGAAAAACGTTTTAAAAAAAATTAGTTAAAACTTGTCGCAAATGTCTAAATATCGCATTGTTAGGCAAGTAAGAACGATTTCCAAAATTTCGTAGCTCTAGCTTAATGGGAAGTTGGTTAAATGAACGATCAAAAATTTGATGACACACACACACACCAAGTGAAATTCAGAAAAACGTTTTAAAAAATCGCATATTCTGAATTTCAGAATTGAGGGGAATAAATTAGTGTAATGGTTGAGCAACTCAATTATTTTCTGTATATACTCTGAAAAACAATCTGTTTAACTTTTAATTTTCAAGATGCGTTTTGGCAGATAAGAATTTCTCAATCGAGTTCATCTAATTACATTGGAGGCCGCGGTAGCGGTGATCGCGAGTTCTCGGCCGGCGTTTTTTTTTTTTTTTTTTATTGAGTCGTAGATTAGAGCTTTGTTGCAACTCAAGACCCACCGCGTAGCAACGCTAATGCACGTTAAATATAACGTGGCTTCAAGTCCTCCCACTGGCGTGGCGTGGAAGCTTGGAGAGAGAAGTGGCAGCGCATAAGTCGTCCTCGTAACTTAAGTGACGTTCAAAATGACGAGGTCCGCGCCAATAGTCTTCGTGTTGCTTCTGGGTGCGATTTTGATAAATAATTAATCGAAAGCGAAGATGATTGCGAAAAAAACAAATTAGAATCTTTTTTTTTTATTTGATACAGATATTCTAAGAGTTTTATTAAAATTTAAGTAAATGCATTTTTTTTTTTTTTTTTTTTTTTTGAAAAATCTCAAATTTTTGAGTTTTAGAAACGAGGGAGAAAACTTATATAACTAAGCAACTGAATTGTTTTCTGTATTTCTCTTTAAAAAAATCTGATCAACTTTTGATTTTCAGGTGCGTGATATAGATAATAATTAAGTGACTAAGATAATTTCTCAGGCAAGCTCATCTGATTTAACTGTGATAGCAGTACAATAATTGAATGATCGATATCAATTGTATTCATATCATTTATGATAGGGAATACAATAATTAAGTGTTCGGTATCAAATGCAATGATATTTCTCAAGTATTTTGACACGTGACGTATAGGGAGGATAATTGAAAATACATCGAAACGACGTATGAATGCAGTGTTATCAGAATTGCAGATCTTTGGGAAAAATATGAATTTTACTAATTTAAGAATCGTATTGAGGTTGAGATGATTACAAACCTTGGCGAATGTAAAATAAAACACAAAGACAGAAAAAGTAGAAACAAATTTACATAAAATATTAAAACACACATGCATCTATGCGGCAAAAGAGTTTAATAATAACACCGGTAAAAAACGAGTTTTTTTAACATGTTTTTTTTTTCAAACTCCACACTTTGCGTAGCATAATTTTTTTCATACCGTAAATTATAAGAGCAAAAGGGAACGTTGAATCGAATTGAATTTATCCAATAATTAGTTTTAATAATTTATTTTATTATTTGACGCTTATTAAATTTATCATTTAAAAATAAATACGTGTAAAAACTTTTACATCCATAAGCATTGTGTTAATCAATTAAGCTGCATGTCATTAAAATTAAAGCAAACGATACATTATTAAACGACGAATTTGGGGACTAGGCAGGAAACTTGGCGTAAAATGTAATTTTTTAAATAATTAATTTTTATTAATTATAGTTAAATTATCGTATTGTCATGCAAAACAATCGTGTTTTGAAAATTTCAGATCTATCGAGTGCTTTAAAATGTGAGAAAAAAAGTTTTTAAAGATTTGAACCAGACACAGTTACAATTTGAGTTAAAGAAATCCTATAAAAAAGAACTTAAAAGTAAAAATCGTGCTTTTTTCTTCGGCCAGTAAAAAATTAAATAAAAATATGCAGGAAAAGATTGTTTATCATCATAAATAAAAAAAAATATTTTTTAGTCCAGCTGAAAATGTTTGACTAAAAACAGAGGCGTTGTGCGTACTCCGACTGCCTATCTAAACTTATAATCGCGCACACAACACTTAAGTTTTTAGTCAAACATTTTTAACTGGACTGATAAATACTTTTTATTTATGATGATAAACAGTCATTTTGTGTACATTTTCTAGTTAATTTCATACTGGTCGAAAAAAAGTTTTTAGCACAAATTTTTATAAAAAGTTACATTTTTTTTCTTATTTGTATTTTTATAAATTGAACATTGTTTTGCCATCTCAACTGAGATTGTGTGCAAAATTTCAAGGTTTTAACTTTTCAGAAAGTAGGTGAACAATTGATGAAAAGATTAGTATCAAACTGATATATAGTGTAAGGTAATGAGAGAAATGGTGCAAAATAAACCCACTAAATAAAGTAAAAGGGCTCTTATGGCAAAGAATATCTCCAGGCTATTAAGTTTAATTAGAATAAGAAATATTTCCGACATAAAAGATTGCTCATTTCATTATATGCCCTACTTTAAAAAATTTAAAAAAATATGTTAGTTAAGTTTTGAGAATTAACTAATATACAAATGGGAAACTAATAAAAAAAAATAATAATTTTAATACATTTTCTCTTTGGATATATATATATATATATAATGGAGTTTAGCTAATATTTATATTTGTACAAAAGCGTTTTAAAAATTAATTAAGGAAAGTTTGTGAATATAATTGAAACTTAATATCCACGCACACAAAGTAGTATAAATTAATTGCAACTGAAAACTTATATAATATGCTTTTAGTGAAACTATGCTTTTATAGTGATCTGTGGAAAAAGTGTATATAGTAATAGATATATTATTTCACAAATATATTATGATTTGATACCTGATCATACTTAGCTAGCTCACCAAAGATTATTTGTGAACTCATGATAGCAAGGTGTAATAATTCCAGATAAAATAATTCGATATAAAAACCAACGTTTTTAAAAACAACGTTTTTATATGGTGGCAAAGTTTATTAGAGAAAATTATTGAAATATTAGTTAAAACTGTTAGTTATTTTTATCTTTAAAATTTACTTAAAAAGAGACATTTGTGAGAATATTAAAAAATTCATAATATAAAATCAAAACATGCATTTGAAAGTTTGTAAGTCATTCTATTAAAAAAAGAATGGGAACCAGAATTCAGAAAAAATTATTGTGATAAGACATGGCGCCTAATATTGGAAACTTTCTTTCTTGCTAATGATTACTGACTAAAATTCAGCAACCCTTACTATCTCGGAGATTGTAACGGGGAGATAGTATCTCCCCTTTGCGAGTACAAAAGGTTTACGATAACCTCATGCGGTGTGGGGAGTGCCCGGTTCTCCCAGAGGGGGAAAGAAATTTTTCCCTCAATTCTAAAAGCGCCGAGGGGAAAGAATATTTTGACTTATTAAAATTATTGAAATATTAGTTAAAACTTGTCGCAAACGTCTAAATATTACATTGTTAGGCGAGTACGAACGATTCCCAAAATTTCAAAGCTCTAGCTTGATGGGAAGTTGGTTAAATTAACGATCGAAAATTTGATGACACACTCACACACACACACCAAGTGAAATTCAGAAAAACGTTGTAATAATTCGATATAAAAACCAATGTTTTTAAAAACAACGCTTTTATATGGTGGCAAAGTTTATTAGAGAAAATTATTGAAATATTAGTTAAAACTGTTAGTTATTTTTAACTTTAAAATTCACTTAAAAAAAGACATTTGTGAGAGTATTAAAAAATTTATAATACTCATAAAATCAAAACATGCATTTGAAAGTTTGTAAGCCATTCTATTAAAAAAAAAAATGGGAACCAGAATTCAGAAAAAATTATTGTGATAAGACATGGTGCCAAATATTGGAAACTTTCTTTCTTGCTCATGATTATTGACTAAAAGTCAGCAACCCTTACTATCTCGGAGATAGTAAAGGGGAGATAGTATCTCCCCTTTGTGAGTACAATAGTTTTACGAGGCTTCATGTGGTGTGGGGAGTGCCCGGTGTTCCCAGAGGGGGAAAGAAGTTTTTTCCTCAACCCTAAAAGCGCCTAGAGGAAAGAATATTTCGACTTATTAAAATTATTGAAATATTAATTAAAACTTGTCGCAAACGTCTAAATATTGCATTGTTAGGCGAGTAAGAACGATTCCCAAAATTTCAAAGCTCTAGCTTGATGGGAAGTTGGTTAAATTAACGATCGAAAATTTGATGACACACACACACACCAAGTGAAATTCAGAAAAACGTTGTAAAAAAAAAACGTTTTTAAATGGTGGCAAAGTTTTAAAAAAAATATTGAAATATTAGTTAAAACTTTGTAAAAAACCTCATATCTCTCGTCTGTAAGATCACTCTCTCTGCGTAATTCAATATATCTTCCATAGACGGCGCCAAATTACTACGCAAATTACGTTATTAAAAAAAAATTATTGAAATATTAGTTAAAACCTGTCGTAAATGTCTAAATATTGCATTGTTAGGCGAGTAAGAACGATTCCCAAAGTTTCAGAGCTCTAGCTTAATGGGAAGTTGGTTAAATTAACGATCGAAAATTTGATGACACACACACCAAGTGAAATACGGAAAAACGTTTTAAAAACACAGCTTAGTGGTTGGTTCGAGACTCAATTTACTGGCTAAAGGGAATGGTGAAGCGGCTACGGTATACGAGTGGGCATCGAGTTCTTTTTCAACAAAGTTTTCGTATAGCCGCACGGACGAGTCCTAATTCCACCAAAAACTCGTCGTATAGCGGGGCTATTGGACATTAAATTTATCAAAGCTATGGGAAAATGACGAAATCTGTCTCCAGTAGCCCCTCATTTAAGTGTGATAATTAATAATATAGAGAATATTTTCTTGTCAAATTTCTTCACACGTTAAAGTTCTTCAGCAGACAAAATTTGTGAAAGTCAACTAATGTCACGTCATTAAACATTCCTTTCACAGTGTGATCTGACTGCATGCGAGTAAATTCAAGTTACAGTTCTTTCGGTGCTGTGTCAATAGCGAATCAATAATGGAATAAGAGAACGAATCGAATATATGTTCAATTTTCCTGAAACCGTCTTGTGATCTCGTCCTCCAAATTTTACAGATGATTCCTAATCTTATCAGAAACATTTTGAAGAATTTCCTGTTTTCCTGAAAAGGGGAAAATGATAAAAAACTGTCTTCTTATTCTTACCTTGCAAATAAATCTAGTTTTGTTCTGAATGATTTTACGCACGGGACTGAAATCTCAGTGAAACGTGGATTTTTCTGACAGTCTTGTCGGGTCACAAAAAAAACTATTAACGAACCGCTATTTGCCCACTCCTGGTGTTACGGATTCCACCCAAAACCCATCCTGCGAAATAATGGGGATTGCAGCTCGTTAAATTCAACTGGGATTACAAATTTTCATTGGTGGAAATTAAAAAAGAGTGAGGTCCCAGTTCAGGTTTCGCCCTCGTCTTCTTTTAAGAGTTACCTCGTCTTCTAGGAATTGCCGGTTCGAGCCTTGATGGCACTGAATACCCGCCGTGTAGCCGAGGCTTGTGCACGTTAAATCTATTGTGGCTCAAAGTCCTCTCGTTGTCGTGGGGTGGAAGTTAGGAGAGGGAGATGCCAGCTCAGGTGTCGTCCTCGTCACTTGACCGTGGTTCAAAATTGCGAGGTCCTTCGCCAATAGCCCTCGTGTTGCTTCGAGAGCGATGTTAATAAAATTAAATTTTTGTTTGAGTTTTGTTGTGAAGTTGAAAATTCGGTCGAGTTTCTTCGGTGAACTTCTAAACATCTGGGGATTGAATAACCAAACAGTAAGAAACAAATAATTCTTTTTATTCAAATGACTTGTTTAAGAAATTGTAGTTGGAGGATTATATTTCAAAAATAAGCCTGCTGATAACTGATTGATTTTATTAACGCACGAGAAGCAACACGAAGGCTACTGTCGACGGACCTCGTAATTTTGAGCTTCAGTCAAATGACGAGGACGACACCTGAGTTGTCACTCCCCTCTTCAAATTTCCACTCCCCGCCAATGGCAGAATATTGCGCTTCGACATATTTAAAGATTTAGTGTCGTTGCTTGATTGATTGGTATTCTATGGGATATGGAGCAACAAATTAAATGTCGTAAGACTCAAGCTTTTAAGAAAATGTTTATTTTAAAATATTAAAGATATTATGTTGCGATACCTCTTTCATGGTAATTATTTATAAAAGGCTTGTGGCCGCGGTAACCTATGGCAGCGGATTCGAGGTCGGTGGTTTTCGTCGAGTCGTAGATTCGTGTCTTGACGCCACTAAAGATCCACCGTGTAGCCGGGGCTGATGCACTTTAAATCTACCTGCCCCCCGGACTCAGCTGTTGTTGACCTAAGAACCTTCGATATTACGTGATTTCGAATTTCAACAGTAAATAACAGCTTACAATGTGTTTATAGAGCAGGAGATGTACATGACAGAAATAAAAAAAAAAAAAATTAACAGTAGGATTTTTTTTCCCGCAAAAATAAGACGTATGACGGGCGACATATATTGGTTTCAATGGCACGAGACGTCCACAAACTTATGAACGAAACATTAAGTATTAGACAAAAAATATATACTTATATACAAGTAATACAATTATAACCACGCAATAACGGAAATTGAAATATTAAAATTTTTTAATCAAATATTGAAACAATTATGAAATTTGTTGAGTAATTTTACGAACCGACTATTGGAGACGGATTTCGTCGTTTGGAACTTGGGTCAAATGACGGGGACAACACTGGCACTCGCATCTCCTTCTCCTAACTTGGCACACCATGCCAACGGGAGGATTTTTAGCCTTGACAGATTTAACGAGGGTCTGCCTCTCTACACGGCGAGTCTCCGCCTCCATCATCGACATAGTAATTACCAAGAACTTTCATTGGCCCGCTCAAATTCACTCGCTACCGGAGTTAAGTAGCGATCACAACCCTGTGCTGATCCACTTCGACACACAGAGTAGATACGAACTCCCTGAACCAAAAGTTCGTACAAATTGGGCTCTTTTCAAAAACACATTGCTAGAAAACACAATCAACACATTCACACTCCCCAAAGCAAACAGTGGAGAGGATATTGAAAAACAAGTCGCAGAACTCACACAAAACATTTTAAGTGCACATAAAATCGCCTCAAAACCCATAAATACTAGCAAACAGACTTTCATCGGACAGGAACTTCGGGATTTATTCAGAAAAAGAAACAAAGCCAGAAAAACCTGGCAATTCACCCGCTTTCCTGCCGATAAAGAAATTTTAAACAGAATTCAAAACGAAATTAGACGTAAAGTGCACTTACACAAAAACAAAGAATGGGAAGACACGCTTGAAAACCTGAGTGCTGAAAGCGGTAACCTTTGGGGTATGGCCAAAGCATTCAGAAAAAAGCGAGTTCCTATCTCCGCCCTTAAAGGCCCAGCTAGTATCGCACTTAGTAACACTGAAAAATCAGAAATTTTGGCAGATTCACTACAAAACCAATTCAAATTAAATGACATAAACACACCTATTCACGACGATAATGTAAAGGATGTCGTTCATAACTATCTACAAAATGAAGAAAATTTCCGAAATCCGGATTACCCTCCACCACTAGCCTCAGAAATTGCAGATTACATAAAGAAAATAAAAATCAAAAAAGCACCAGGGAGAGAAGGCATCACCAATAAAATGATAAAAAACTTGCCACACCTCTGCATCTTTCAACTAAGAAACATCATTCACAATATGCTAGATCTCGGTTACTTCCCGGATTCCTGGAAAACCGCTGTTGTCATCCCTATCCTGAAACCGGGTAAGGATCCTACCCGACCCGAAAACTACAGACCAATTTCCTTATTACCAATCCTCAGCAAACTAGCCGAAAAAATAATCCACAATAGACTATCAAAATTTCTACAAGACCACGATATCATCATCCACGAACAACATGGATTCGTCCCGAAATTATCCACATCACACCAACTGCTCAGAGTAGTGGAATTCATCAAGACTGGATTTTACAAAAGTCAAAATACTGGTGTGGTCTTCCTGGATATCCAGAAAGCCTTTGACCGAGTCTGGCATACAGGTTTAATTTTCAAAATGATCAACTACAACACCCCTGCATATCTCGTAAAAATAATAAACTCATATCTACACAATAGAAGCTTTCAAGTCACCGTTAATGAACAACTATCAAATCTAAGAAAAGTTGAAGCTGGAGTCCCGCAAGGAGGAATCCTCTCAACCACCTTGTTCAATTACTACGTGAACGACATCCCTAAACACCAAAATACAAAAATATGCATGTATGCAGATGACACTGCGATACTAGCAAGACACTACTTTTCACCAAAAATAGGCCAAGCACTAAACGAACACCTACAGAAACTAGAAGCATGGTACTCTACTTGGAAAATAGCCCTGAACGTTTCCAAGACAGAGGCCGTCTTCTTCTCCAGAAACTACAGAAAATAGAACCAGACATTTTTCTGGAAAACAAAAATATACCCTGGTCTCTAGACACGAAATATCTTGGTGTAACGTTGGATAAAAAACTCACTTTTAAACAACACGTTCTACGAATTAAAAAGCAGTATAATTCTGCAGTAAATAATATTTTTCCCCTTATTTCGCGTAAATCTACATTAAGTAGACGTAATAAATTGCTTATCTACACCCTGATACTAAGACCTATCCTGACCTATGCTAGCCCAGTCTGGTCGCATTGTGCTGACACAACACTGGAATTATTAGAAAAATCCCAAAATTCCACCATTAGAATGATAGTAAGAGCACACTGGTACATGAGAAACACAGACATCAGATACTCAATTAAACTTCCAACGCTTAAAAACTTCATTAAAAAATTATCAGGAAATTTCTACCAAAAAATTGATACCTCGAGCAATAAAACCATTCAAGAAATAGAAAAGTACACCCCACTCAGAAACAACCCACAACTACACAGACCACGAGAAATTTTAATTCTTTAATTTCACTTATATTATAAAAACACTGGTAACACAAGCACACTCCTCACAAAATCTCACCCCTATGCACCCACCTATATATACAGAATTAACACACCACACCATCGACCAATCACAGAGCGCACTCTCACTGCGACCAGACTGAACAAGTAAGCAGGAATCCAATAGAGTACTGCTGCAATATCCTAAGCCTAAACTCATGAATTTCAACCATCTTCTCTTTTGGATTAATTTTAACAACACTAGTATTCAACTAGTGATATTCTAATATTAATAATATATATTCAGCATATTTTTCAAAATTAATTTCATATTTTCCAAAAAGCTATTGCACTGTAATTTTATTTTATTATCTTAATATCTAAATCTTAACTTCTGGGCAAGTGTAAAACCAAAATTCAGTCTCACCTCAAATAATAGCCAATTCACAGGGGATTAAAGCCCGAGAGGGTTATGTTCCCCGACAAAAATAGTCGATGATGATGGTGGCACCAGGGCTCGAACCCACGACTCGACGAAAACCGCCGATCGCGATCCCGCGACCATGACCTCTTAGCTAACGCAGCCCCTTTCATATGAGGTTCCGTTATGGAGTCTTACTAAGTGGTCTCTCATGCGTTGACGGTTGACCATCAACGCGCGTGAAATATAGTTAAGAATGAATAATTAAATTTATCTGACTGCCTTCCGATATGGGATCACTCCACAAATCAAAGTCAATCTGTTACAGTTAATCATATGCTATATCTGCTATACATCAACTGCCGACGACTCTCTGCAAATGTCGCTGCAATCCCTTCATTCAATCTGTTTACTACTCATATCACCTGTTACTCTAATTTGCGTAATCAAGTTTCATTTGGTTGGAAAGGAGCTGAAAATTTAAATATAAATTCAGAAAGTTAACCCATGAGTTAGGTGAGAGATATTACTCGAATAGCAAATATTCCAACGTTATTACCGACTCTCAAGAGCGGTTTTGTGTTATTTAAATTAATTGATTTTATTATACTAGCCATTTTTATTTGTTCTAGAACGCAGAATCCTTGTGGCTTTTATTTGAGTCGCAAATTAAAAAGAAAGAAAAACCTTAGGAAGGCGCTGTTGTACAGTGAAACAGAGTTACATAAACAAAACGTTTGGTTTGATCAGGAAGATTCTATCTCTTCCAACCCCGCTAGGTCGTTCAACATTCAAGGCCGAAGTAGATGATACACATTGCATAAGCGCACGTGTAGCTTTCGCATGGTAGCTGCTTCTGTGATGGTTCATGAGGTGAAATGCGTACACAGTAAAGTGACTGATCCCGTTTGACAGTGATGAAGAATGATCTTGCTTTACTATAAAATATTTATAAAAGCTAGTTTTCAAAAGAGCCAGCCTTCAGGGAACAAGTTTCTCGTTTATTCGTAGAAGTACTGTTCGATATTCTTGGGAACAAAATGAGCTGATGCAACGCACAGTCGTTGAGTTTTTTCTTCTTTTTTTCCTTTTCTTATTTAAATAAAACCTGGCAGACAATTTCAGACAAAAAAATAATTAAAAAAAAAAAAAACATTCCCGCATCTGCACATTTCGCAAACGCGTAATTTCTAACTAACGTTTTGAATGCCATCTCTTTTTTCACCGTTTTTTTTAAACTAAATTTTGTTATTAAATTTTTGAAACAAGATTAATTTTCCTGCCTTTTAGAAATAAAGTTGCGGTTTTGTACGTATTAATTACAATTCATTATTTTTTGAACATTAATCTAGTAGTGATATATATGATGCATGCATGACATTAGTTCAACATAAACAGTTCATGAGTAAGGTAACCAACGTATATTCTAAAATATTCTTAACCAGAGACTTCTAACCACGCAGTAGCTGAGAGATTATGATCTAGATCTCGTCGCAGGTTCGATACTCTACTCCACTAAACAGGCACTTGTTAGATTCTTTTAGATCTTAAAAAATCCTCTGTATTGTAGTGTGAAAATGTGGGAGATTTCATCTTGAGATTCGCCTACAGTATTGCGTTAGATCGTTTGGTAAATCAATGGTTAGGTTCCCCGTATCTCATTTCATTATAGATTTCCATTGTAGGATTGTTCCCTATGAAATATAATAGCGCCTCACAATCTTCTGGTAGTAGGGCATGATTTGAAAGTTAGGTGAATTGGGAATTTGTCCGCGTTTATTATTTCGAGAAAGTGGAGTTAATTCAACATAAACGAAAACGAGAGCTATATTCCTAGCATTTGTTTGTTTGGAATTGGTGAGACAAATAGCTTACGACACTTCTCTTCAACAACAACGCCAAAAGTTAAATAGCCTTTAATAACCAGCCCGATAGGGATTTCCTTCTGATCTAGTTGATAAGAGCACTGCGAAAATTACCGGACAACTTTTCTTCGGACCCAGTGGTCGAGGATTCAAAATGCCCTGCTCGCAACTTTTTCTGGCCATCTACTCCTTTTTTGGAAGATTTAATAGAAGCAACTCATTGTTTTTGATCGTTTCTTGGTTTTTGGGATTTAATATTGAATCCATCGACGGTGATAATTGGACGCGGCAGCAATTAAATTTAAATTTGACGGCCACTTGCCACCAAATGTGTTTGGCGCCATTTATTGATGGAAGTACACAATGAAAACGTCAACTTGCCACAGCAACGCCACCTGTCTTCAAAAACAGGTGTTTTTTGAACCACCTTAACAATCTAACGTAACGTTGAATTAACAGAAACATATGTGTTCTTGTTCAATAACAAAGCTGTATTTATTTCTAGTTCGTATAATGAGTTTAAAAATTTAAAAAAGGATCAGCAAATTAAATGTTTAGAGGGATATTTTTCCATTTCCATCCGGAAAATTTAATTTCAAGCGGTGCATAAAACGTTTTATCCACACATACATTATAATCTCATAAATATCTTTCGAGTTCGGAAGCAATATTTTCATTTATGTCTCAAGAGAAAATAAACGTCTTCAGTAAATTCACTTTTACACAATTTTTTTTTTAAAGTATAGTTTTGAAAAAGCGTTGTGTTATATGTGGTCTTCTAGATCCATAAATTGATTTCATTGCGGTAGGAATGAACAGTTTATAAAAATAAAAGGATTTCGATATTTTTTCTCTTTATCTAATATTGCAAAACAGGTTACTGACCTCAGAAATAATATGGGAAAAAATAAGGATATCCTGTGAAGGAATTGATTTCATGGGACATACATGAATAATTTCATGAATAACACATATAAATATCTGCGCCCAGAACATTATATTTATAACCCAAAAATAAAATTTTCTATCTCAACATTTTATTGAAGTAAACATATATGTACTGTATCGTGTTTGAAAAGGAAGATGAAATGATACACATTTTAAAATTTTCTAGAATATTTCCTTAGTACTTCCGTTTTCTTGTGGCTTATTTATAATCTTTTTTATTAATTTTACATAACACTGATAAATATTTAGGAGTTCTAAATATTCGTTAATACGTCTGAAAAATTATCACTTAAAAGAAAGTTCTCCTCACAGTTTCTTCTTAATATTATATAATAAAATTTTAATTTTTTTCTAAAAAAGTCTAAATTTTACTTATGATTTAAAATTTAATCCAGAAATGAACCAATGACATATATTATATGAAATGAATATATGATTTAAATAATTATTTAAAATTATGATTGCATGAAATCACGATTTTACATTCGCCATAAAGATTCTTATGAAATTTAATTATTTATTTGGAATTATGGTCTTAAGGTTCCCGTCTACCGGCCATTTTGATTTCTTGGACGTAATGTTATTTCTGTGGAATTTCGACTACCGTTCTCAAATTTAACTATTTTATCTATTCGAATGCAAAAAAGTACATTCGAAAGGGAAAAAAAACCAATGATGGTCTCCCCAATTGTTGAAAATATTTTGGAATATTTTTTAAAGACCAGAAAGCCTACCAAAACGAATATTAAAATAGAAGTAAAAATTTAAATTTTAAAAATTAGAAGGAAGATGTAATTCCGCAGAAACCTTCATTATTTTTTGCTCTTTCGTGTGCACTTTTTTGCATTTAAATAGATTAAATAGGTAAAATTTGAGGATGGTAGTAGAAATTCCATAGGATTAACATTACGTTTACGAAATTAAAATGGCCGGACCTTACTAATTATTTAGAATTATGATCTTACAAAATTTTGGTTTTCAATAATCTTATTGAAAAGCTGTTAAAAGGCGTTTTTGAATGTATAGGTAATGTAATTTTATATAAGAAACTGATACGTGCAAAAATATTTGTGGAGGTTTTGAAAACTTAGACTTTAAAAGAAACCCAGTAATAACATAATATTTGCTAGGATGGTACTTTGAAATGAGTTAATCTAATAAAATTATCATAATTTATCATTATATTAATCATGCAAACTTTACAGAAACTCTTTATTCGTTTGGCAATAAAATTGCATTGTCGCTAAGAACTGTGTGGCTGAGTGTATTAAAAAGTAAATTCCAAGTTCTGTCATGAACAGTAATCAAATTTTATAAATGCAATTTAATATTTTTCGAAACGTATTTCTCAAATTTTTTTTTATTTGGAAATTATTTTCCTTTTCAACTGTTCCATTAGACATTTTTTCATAGCACGCAAAACTGTTTATTCAAATATCATGTTTTAAATAATACGTGTTATTTCTTACGTCAAATCTTTGAAATACCTCATTGCTTTATCTCAGTATATTTTCTGACACTTCTTTATTATCTGGCGGCTGCGAGGTCTGAAGTGCTATTAGTTCGACAAACGAAACTTTTTATTTTACTATTTGTTTATTGGAGAGTTGCTTACGAAATGTACTCGTATTAGATAGCGGAATTCTGTAGATAACAAGAATTTACTGAGAAAAATGTTTAAAAAAAGCTAAGTGCAAAGAAGCACTTAAGTTTATTTTAAAAACTAGGCTATTTTTGTACGGTGACATCGTTAGATATTCAACTTTAATAAAAAAAAAATAATTATATTCTGTAAAAAAAGAAAAAGAAAACCGAGGCAAACATATAATTTTTTTAGAATCCAGATTTACGAAAAATACTGATGATTACATTAAAAATGTATTGAATTCCAAACAGCTATCTGTTAATTTTATAGATACGGGTTATACCATTACCCGTAGTCCTCCCGTTGGCGTGGTTTGGATGTTAGGAGATGGGGATGCCAGCTCAGGTGTCGTCCTCGTCAATTGACCGTGGTTCAAAATTACGAGGTCCGTCGCCAAATAAAAGCCCTCGTGTTGTGGCGGTCGCGAAACGGCAGCGCAGATTCGAACCCTGGTAGACGGTGGTCTAGTGCGACGTTAATAAAAACTAAACTAAACTAAAAACTAAACCATTACCCGTAAAATATAACTCTGACTTGAATGATCAGTTTAAAATTTCTAAAGTAAATTGACAATTTCCTCGAATCTTACTTAATTGTTTATTCCATTGCCATCTTGTAGTAACATTCAAAACATACGAGCTTTCTAAGCACTAAAATATTGCCAACTTTTGACTGCAAAAAGAATGAAAGCAAGTGATTGTGCAATATGAATCAAATTATTAAATTAAATATTAAAATGAAAGAAAACAATAAATTATTATATTAAATATATCTTAATGGAAATGTAACTCTTGCTGCTTCATACAATTTAGAGGTCTCATATAATTATAAGTAGTCTGTGATTCTAAAACGTTTGGCTGGGAATCTTAATAAATGTCTACTTGTAAGTTTTGCTTGTAAATCTTATCATGGGTAGAAATTGTTCAGTGTTTATTTTTGCTCCAGTGTGACGTTAATTTAAATCAATCCAAAGATCAAAGTTGATACAATTATTGAAATATTTAGTTTATTTTTCCATAATACGTATGATTAAATTTCGTTTTATCTGTTGTTTGTCTCTTTTTGGGTTTCGCGACGAAAACCTTTGGCCTATTCTGGAATACAAAAAGTGAAGGTTCAAAAACATTGGATTACGGTTTAAATACAGATTATGGAAATAAGCATTTCCATGAAACGAGCTTCACTGCAGGATAATCAGTCATGCAGGGAAGCCATTAAACGTACGATAAAAATCATAGCAGTAGTTTTTCAACGATTAGTAATAAGCTGAACGAAGTTGAAGCATAAAATAGTTACTGCAGTGAAATTTTTATGAGTGATACCATCTTTCAGAAAAACACTTCTCAAATTCATGCGAATTCAAGGCCTGTTTCTTGTAATATACTTTTTCATCACCTTCTACCTTTTAATTTTGTTTGTGGTTCGAGATTTAATTATTTAATTTTATGAGGTGGGGCTATTAAATAACGGGACTGACGCTGTAAAATCTTTTATTTTGATATCATACATATTTACTCTTTTATTATCACTTTCCATATACATCCCTCCTTTATCCTTACAATGCTCCGTGCGAATCTTCCAATGTTCGAAACAGTCCTGGAAGTCTTCTGCCAACTCCTTTCTTCCATGCGAATCTTCATTTGTTCGAAACAGTGCTGTAAGTCTTCTTCTGTCATCTCCGTCAGGACGCGTGCCACTCTCTCTTTCACATCTTCAACAGACTCAAATCTTGTTCCTTTCAATGCGATTTCACTTTAGGAAAAAAGACAGAAATCGCATGGCGCAAGATCCAGCGAATAAGGCGAATGGTCTAACACTGGGATTTTGTACTTTGCTAGAAACTTCTTGACCGACAACGTGGAATGAGTCGGCGCATTGTCTTGGTGGAAAAATTTATCGTGCGGATCCTTTGTCAATTCCTACAGTCTCAGCAATCACACGAATACTTTACCGACAGTCAAATCGAACCAGTTCACTGATTGTTTCGTTATTGTCATCCGTTTTTTACGTGGAAGTGCGACCCGGAGGGGAGATCGTCTTCAACGCCTTCTCGGCCATTTTGAAAACGCGTAAACCACTCAAAAACCCGTGCACGAGATAAACATGTATTGCCAAACACTTCCTTCAGTAAATTATGAGTTTCAGTAGCGGTTTTTCCCAAGTTTTCATGTGGAATTTCACTTCAATTCTCTGCTCTCTTATCATTTTTCCGACGAAACAATAAGAAAAAAAGCTCGAATGCGAACGAAGGTTATGGAAATACGGATTTGTTTACAGAAACGAAAGACACTCCATTAAGTCTTCTCGCCGAACAACTGCCGTTTGCTGGCGTCTGGCGCATGTCTACTTCTTCTGTAGCAGCGTCAATCTCGTTATTTAACAACCACGCCTCGTTTAGTAAAAGATGAAAACAAGTAAATTTCAGGCATGAAGTCTGTTTTCTCTGCTTCAATTTCAATTTCCGAATCTTGCTTGAACTAATTTTACTATCATTGATTACATTGTTGTTAAAATTTTCATGTGACATGAAACGTGACAGATGCTGGTTTATGTGAAAGTGATGGTGTTTTTGATTGGTGTTAGTTATTTCATCAAGTCTCCTATAACGCCGTGTATTTAGAACACGATTTCCATATAACGCGGAACGAAAATTGCAGCAGCTCTCTTGAACGTGTTTTTCGTTCGAGAACTTTCTAACAAATCAAATGGCTCCAGACCTTTATCAATGGCAGCTCTTAGTCGATATGTTAAATTTTGTTGTTGACTTTATGGGGCATTCCTCTGTTTATCAGTTACAGTTATCAGAGAATTTCCCTAAATATGAGTAAACACAATCAAGTTTTATTCTCTTATTTCCAAAATATCTGTAAATGTAATAAAGTTCTTTTGATTTGTTTATTTTACGTTATTGGAATTTTACAACTTTAGAGAACATCTAGGCAAAATTATTTATTTGCCGTAATATTCACACGATGAAATATTATCCATAGAAGTAAATAAAAGCAGAGGACAATTATATATATATATATATATATATATATATATATATATATATATATATATATATATATATATATATATATATACTATATATATATATTGTGGACAAAATGCGAATTTCAAACCGTTTGAAATATGGAGAAAAAATATCGTCTATATGAATGAATGTGCTATTCGAATCTGAAAGAAAAACGGGAGAAAAAAAATAAGGAAAATTATTGCAAATGATCGTCCGTTAAAGGAAAAGGGTTGTATTAAAATAGGGTCTGATAGAGTGCTATTATTGTTACAAAGGATGTCAATGCGGCGTATGTATCGCACCTTTTGGCACCATTTCGTTTTTTATCGCCAAGGCACAGGCTGAAATATGATCGAACTAATGGCAATTACTTCTGATGTCTAATATTAATTAGACCTAACAATTAAAAATCGGTAAGTAAAGCTGTTAATTTTTTTAAAAAGATATTTAACATTATTTTAAGCACATCTAACTGCAGTTTACGAATACGATCTTATAAGAAACTTTTAAATATATTTATTTGATTTATTTTATGATTTTATGGGAAATGGAGCGACAAAGATTTTCCGCTTAAAATATTCGGTTGGATCGTATTTTAGAGGATTTGGAGGCTTGAGATTTTTTTTGAGTGATAAGTTGCCAAGCTAGTTCTCATTATATATGGTAACCGTACAAATTTTTCCTGGCATCCCTATAAAATATATGAAAAGGGTGCATTTCGAAATTCTTGCCAAGTATCCTCCCTAAAATAGGATTGAACCAAATGTTCTTTTAATTTAATAAATTTCAGAGAGTTTCATCTTTTGCAAGAAAGTTATGAGCATTCGCTCATTTTATTAGCTACTGTTTTGTCTAAAGCATGGGTGTCTAAACTATGACCGTTTGAAGGCCACATTACAAATTTTTTTTTTCCTGGGCCACACATGCCGTTTCATTTAGTTTGGATTTCATAAAGATGGAAAATATTGAAATTAATGAGATGGATGAATTTGCTTTTGTTGAACAAGCAAATCGATATCGAGTTCAATAGACGAAGATGTATTTCTTAATGCATTTTCAAGATGTTTGTCAGTGATCTTTGTCCTATTTTTGTTTTTTGTATGCTTCTTTCTTGAAAATAATTGTTCACAAATATAGGTACTGCCAAAAGCTGAAGACATTAATAAAGCATGATTGGGAAAATTAGGATATTTATCGCGGGTAGGTAATCTTTATAAAACTCCAGTAAAGAAACATTCCCAAATTTTTCTTTCAGTTAAATGTCACTTTGCAGTTCAATGCATTCCATTTGAAGATTTGAAGGTAATTTATTTATTTCTAGAGAAAATGGGGTTGAAAATATATTGAAATACTCTTCGTTTTTTCGAAAATCTTGAAATCTACTTTCAAACCCTTGAATTAAATCAAAAATTAATGCGGAATATTTTGTGCAACTCACAGGTTTATTTGCAACCAAAGCACTGAAATGTGTCAAATCTTTTACTTTTTTTTGATTATGCCAAAATTTCAATTTTCTTTCAAGCGCTGTAATTGTTCGGAACATATTATTAATAAATTTATTTTTTCCTTGAAGTCTCAAATTTAAATCATTCAAATGTTCTGTTAAGTCTATTAAAAAAGATTAATCTAAAACCCAATCTCCGTCCTCAAATTTATTCACAGGTTTCCCTTTTGTTTCCATAAATATATTTATTTCAGTTCTCATATCGTAAAATCTTTAGGGAATTTTCCCCTTACTGAACCATCTTACTTTTGTATATTAAAGAACATCTGCAAATTCAGTGTCCCTTACCTTAAGAAACTCTTCAAATTGTCTATGATTAAGTCTTTTTGCTCTTATAAAACTAATGGTTTTTTATAACAACGTCCCCCGTTTTTACCAACCATGGCAGTGGCTCCATCGGTTATGATAGCTGATTAATTTTCATAGGTAAGGAAAACATTTCATCGTCGTTTTTAATGCATCGAATAGATCTATAGATTTGGTTGTGTCTTTTAACGATACTAAAGCAACCATTTCTTCCGTGATATTATATTAATTCCTCGTATAAAAATTGCCAATTGTGCCGTAGCAGAAGCGTCAGTGCTTTCTTTCATGACTAACTAATTCGATGGCCCCTTTTTCTGTCAAAAGGATTAGGAAATCAAAATACAATGCAATATACTGCATGCAGATATTGTAATTCTTCAAAAAATTCGCCGTCAAGTGGATACACACATTTCGAAACGTAAATTCTCGTGGCATACAAAAATATTTTTATTTCAAAATAAATGTCAACGAATCGATTATGTATGAGAAATATCGCAAATATTTATTTTTTTAATAAAAATGTGTAAATTAAATATTTTCATAATTTGCGTTTGGGCCGCACTTTAGACAAACATGGTCTAAAGGTTCTCTGAAATGCTACTGAATAAAAGAATATTGCTTTAAATAAATTAACGCGACCTTATTAAATTACAAACAAGTGGGTGTTGCCATCCAATTTAGTGAAATTTTGTACTCTTGGTCTATTCGGTAGTCTAATGGATGTTTGTTGTGGCTGAGTAAACAATACTTTTTGCGTATTACTTGGTTTAAATTATTTTTTAGCGTGCAAAGCCATAACCAATAAACGATTATTTTTCGTGAAAGATAGACGTCTGACAATAATTATATTTGAAGTTAATAATCATTATTATATATTTTAATTGATTGTTTTTTACGTCTGGACGGTTTACGAATAAACGTGAAGTCTTGCGGGATTTTTTTTTTTTTTTTTTTCCATTTCCAAATGTAATCCTGATATGCTATAATATTAATATTATTAATATAAAATTGATTTTCCTATTAATATTTTGTTAGAGACTGCCTTTGGTTTTTACAATATACTAATTTTTAGGTATTTTTAGATGAAATTGGAACAAAACAATTAATAATTTTGAATTGAGGTGCATTGGAATTACACAAATTAAAGTTGTTTCCTGGAATATATATTTTTTGGATACATTTATGAAAATATTTGTAAAACGTAGCCTGATTATTTTAAACAGTCTGATTAGACTGTTTAAGAAAATGTTCGCTATCTGCTAATTTAAATGGTGGTTACTCTAATATGATGAAAAATTCGTGAATTTTTGTAGGAAAAACATTTTCTTCTATAAAACAGCATTTGACTGTTAGAACATACGCTTCATTCAAGATACTCATTGACCCGTGTGGTGACCGGACATGACAGAATAGTCCCACTGTAGCTCATGCAAGTCGTAATAGGCGACTGAAATGGGTACCCAGCGTTTGGGGGTATAGCCGGGCAACCTGCCCCTGGGGATTATATCAGGGGACCTCAGGGACTTGCCTTCTCAGTAAGTGCGGACATCATGACTCCGAGGCACTCTAGTGATCTTTTTCTTTCCTATGGGGGTTACTGTCTTTGGTAAACAGGTTACCCTAGGTTACCTTAGCGATCCTTCTCTATTTTTGACCCTCCATCTTGTGAACCGATTTTTTTTTTTCAATTTTTTTTTCACGTCTAGACCACAATTAAATCTTGTTTGGCTCAGCATAGCCACATCTGGCTCTTGCGCTAATAACTTTTACATTCACTCACTCACTCACTCACTCACTCACTCAAGATACTCATTAACATATGTAGAAAACACTGTCTAAATTTTTAAATGAATAAATATAGTCCAATATGATTAATCATCATTTTCTCAAAGTTGTTTTTTTTAAAAAAAATCAGCGTATCGTAGAAAATGTTACATGCTCTAATTATGTTGATATTTGTACTGAAATGAGTAGAAAATTATAGAAATTTATTTTGTTAAAAAAAAAAAAAAGAAGAATTTTTAAATGGTTAAATGTTTTGCTAAAAAAAGGAAGAGAAATATTCAATCAAGATTTAGGAAGAATGAGTCATTCTTAATGATTTAGATTAAACAATTATGCAGAAATAACTATACAATATTTCATTCGAAAATTTCTTTTCAGTACAGTTTAAAAATACTAATTTGATTAGGAATTTTAGTATATATAGTTTACATACATATGAAATTTGTTAAAATTTAAAATTTAACTCTGCTTTTTTTTTTTTTTTTTTTTGAATACCGCAAATAATATAACTATATTTAATGAGATAAAATTAAGCTTCAGGTTTCGAGTTATTTATTTTTGATTTATTTGTGGTCCTACTTTTTTGTGACATTTTCATTTATTGGGTTTTAAGTACTTAATATTGTGTTAATAGTGAAATACAAGATTAAGAACTTACAATCCACGCTAGAATTTTTTGTATTTTCTATTCATTTTCTCCATTTTAATTCACTCATTATTATATTTCTTATTTCTCATTCAATTATTGGAATATATTTTTCTAAATTGTTCTGTTCTCATCTGATTTAATGGAGAAATCTATAGGTCGAATATGTAGCAAATGCTAAGAGAGGATCAGGATTAACTCCACAATTCAATTCTAAACCAGAATTTGAAGCCATCTTCTATCTGATTTTATATTCAAATTTATAGCTTCTTCGTAATGAAATGGAACGTGGTGCAAATTAAAGTAAACTTCGAAAGTAAAGTGAATAAATACGATCAAGTCGTATAAAAGCGACAGAGAATTGAATTGAAATTAATTAAGTTTTTGATAACAATAAGATTGTCAGTGTGATGTGCGCAATGGAAAGAGGTGTTCTCATTAGATTTCGGTAAGCGAATTCTTTGATATATTATAGAACTTATTAGTACTCGCTGACAAAGGAAGAATTCTTTTTGAGAACGCCCCCCCCCCGGAGGGGGGGTAATAAACGTATGTCCAGAGAGAATCGACTATTTTATTTAATTGGTTTGTGCCTGAATTTAAGTTGAGATTTAGATTTTATAATTAGAGTAACATAATAAGATTACAGGTAACAGGATGCCGTCACAAATGAATTGAGCTTAATGGATGTCATTGATTGTGTATTTTGTATTTCCTTGTCTTACTTTATTCTTATAATAAGGATATAGAACAATAATGATCGAAAGAAATATGATGTTAAACAGTCCTTGTTGTGAGGAATCCAAGAAATAGTCCTTAGTTTACATTTTCTTATTTAATGACATTCACACACAAAAATATAACTGGACGTAGAACATATAACTTTTACGAAATTCACACTTTTTAAAAATAATAATGATTTGCCCCTAACAATAAGCGAGTTGTGCCTATTTGCACAAGTTAAAAAGAACACTTCAGAGGAATAAAAACGACACGAGTCAGTTGCGACAACTGACTCAAACACACTCTTTCGTTATTCTTACAAAAAAGGTACATACAATGTCATCTATAGGAGGCAATAATTAAAACATTTAGAATGCGAATAAGAAAAATAATTATAAACATAAGAATTACATGAATATGATGTTTGTGCATTGATATATTAATTTAACATTTTCGATCTGCAGATTTCCATGTGGTCTTATAAAAAGTTTCGAGCAATTAGAAGAAAATTTTATTCCTAAAAGAACAATAACCCAATAAACTTAAAAAAAAAAAAAAAAAGAAAGAAAAGAAACTTTTGAAGAATAGAAAGATAGAATTTCCAAATATTCTCGTATATCAACACTAATTCATCGCGTTTCAATCTTTCATGATAAAAGAAACGTGTGGAAGACAATGAAAATTTTAATTGCAAATTGGTCAGGGCGGAGCTCTTTGCTTTTTATCTTGCGTCAAATCCAAACTACCTCACTCGTTTTGTATATATACATTCCAATGGTGAAAATTATGATTGTGCTTTGTGGCATGTTCGAGAATTTCGAGACATTTCACGTGCATGAAATGTATTTGAAATATCATACATGAACTGAAAAGTTTGTAAGGTTTAGACGAGTTAAATTGTTGTATTGAACTAACTTTTTACGTCAGAATAATTAAATTTCTAAACGAAAACAAACGTATGTCGACTATATCATTCAGTTAGCGAAAAGGATGGAAAATAGATAATAAAATAAAATTTAGGAAATGTATTATCGTTGGGAACGAATAATTGTATCAAATAATAACATGAGTAATTGATGTTAAGTTTCGTAATGTGTTAATTTCGTAAATGTTATATGTGTTCTTCGTCCAGTTATATGTATGTGTGTGAATAAATAAGAAAATATCAACTAAGGACTATTTCTTGGATTACACACACAAATAGGACTGTTTACAATGACTCTTTATTAACATTTGGATACGATTCTCATGGATTCCGCCAATTTTTTAAAAACGTTTTTATGTATTTCACTTGGTGTGTGTGTGTGTGTCGTCAAATTTTCGATCGTTAATTTAACCAACTTTCCATCATAGAGCTCCGAAACTTTGGGAATCGTTCTTACTTGCCTAACAATGCAATATTTAGATATTTGCGACCAGTTTTAACTAATGTTTCAATAATTTTCTTTAATAAACTTTGCCACCATATAAAAACTTTGTTTTTAAAAACGTTGGTTTTTATCTCGAATTATTACAGTATGGATTCCGCCAATTTATAATATTAGAGGTCTTGTGCCACATGTGAATTAGTGCCGTAATTAGCTTCTCCATAGTTGCGCAGTCCATATTTAATAGGCGATTCTTGCATATAGCCCAGATATTCTCTTTTGGATTAATACCAGGAGATTATCCAAGCCATTCCAATGCCTCAATTTGTTTCTCAGACATGAATTTCTTGACCATTTTGGACGTATCGCACGAGGCTAAATCCTGTTGGAAAATCCCCATTTCTTCAGAGTATTGTTTCTTCAACTCTGGAACAACCGTTTTATTCAGAATAGTAATATATTGCCGAGAACGCATCATACTGTCAACAAGCTGCAAAGAACCAACCTCATTATAACCGAAACAACCCAAAAACATTTTCATTTGCGGGTGTTTTAACAAATTGGTTAATGTGCGATCCCGAATACTTTCGCCTCGCAATCTCCGCACGTGTTTAGTTCGATGGTTTTGGACGAAAAGATGGTTTTGGTCGCTAAATAGCACTTTGCTCCAACTTTCGACTGTCCAATTCTTATATTTTAACTCCCACAAGTAGCGCTTTTTCTTCATTGGTTGTGTCAGAAGTTGTTCCTTCGGAGGCCTATAGGCCCGCCGACCGGCTGCAAGTAGCCGCATCCGAACAGTAGATGAGGTAATATTTATTTCATGCACTTTTAAATCTCTATGAAGTGCAACGAAAGTCTATCGAGGGTATGTTTTACATTGTGTAAGCAGAAAAGTGTCATCTTTTGGCGTTTTTTCTTTATTTTGTTTATGATACGACTCATAGTTGCAATAATAATGCCAACTGTCTTCGCGAAATCTCTCTATGAGTCTTTGACGTATGAAGGGAGTAACAATTTTCGTAGGCTTTCTCGGCGTCACATCCATATCTGTCGACAGTGAACTAACTCTCAACTGATGTAATCATAGCTGGAGCTTTCATCTACTGAAATACCTGCGCATGCGCTTTCAGAACCTCTCTGATTTGTGGAAATTTTTGCTGGGCAAAAGATTTATTCAACCCACCCACAGTTTAACATATTTTAGTATACCTGTTGAAGAATAATAGGAATGATTTTAAAATTCACGTAACAATAGTTTGTTTCAATTAATTTGCACAAGGGTGAACGTGAATATCACCAGCCGCGAACTGTTGGCGACGGATATTTTAAAGTTTTATAACTTGACTTTCTAAATTTCTACATGGGACTTTCCAATGTAGTTAACTAAATTTAATTTGGCGTAGCCCTCACTCCCATGATTTCAACTGAAATCGAAACTCGACCTTACAGCTTTGTGACTGATGAAACGTGATTCAATGAATCGAGCTATATCATCATTTAGAAATCTTTTTTGAAAGAAGAATTTTGGGACTGCTAAAAATGTTTTCGAAGACGCTTCAAGGGGGAAATAAAGATTGCTCTTTTTTAAATTCATTCATTTTCATTTAGTCTACGTCCGTCCGTGACTACAAATGCAGGGTGCTTGGAAACTCGTGAGAAAAAATTTAAGGGGTGATAGCAAATATCTAAACAAGCAATTTTAGCCCAACGATGCATAGGCGGTGCGCA
>BMAW01039401.1:32936-79041 GCA_019974015.1 Nephila pilipes | reverse complement strand
TTTTTTTTTTTTTTTTTTTTTCGTTTCAGGATTTTCAAAGCCGTGATTCTAATGCGATAATTTTCACTTTTCGAATGATTATGATTTTCCGTGGCTTATTATTATTATTTTTTGGTGTGTGTGTGCTATGCCCTACTTTGAATATTAAATACTATTACATGGGAAGTGCATGAAAATTAAAGATTTCGAGAAATACTTAAAAATTTAGGTTAAAAATATTTGAGCATGATTACGTTCTTGAATGTTTTCACAAATATATAATTAATTAATTTGAAAATGGATGATAAAATTCACTTACAGATCGATCGCAACGAGAACATCCCTGGCTCCGCCTTCTTGATAAACGAGTTTATTTCATTATAGGGATGCAGGAAATAGCGAGGAGTGCCTAATAACGCTCTTGGCAACTTACTAAACCGATATGTTATTCCATCCTTATTGAGAATGAGGTAGTAGATTTTTCGGATATCATGAAACACATGAGTGATGCCAAGGCTTTTCTTCTGGTGGTCGATCTATTCCTTAAAATCACTATAACATGCTTTCTTATTAGTGGATAGTTTCCTAACAGTGGGAAAACATATAATCGAACTTTTGTTAAAAAAATATACTTTTAGAAAATGTTCTCGTACAATTTTGGGAATATACCCGCTCAGAAGCTAAGAAATTAAAAGGTAGTTTTAAATCTATTTCAAACCTTTTTTTTTTTTTTCCCCATTTGGAAATTTAGTTCTTTTAAATGAGAGCCAAAATTAGAACTTATTAATGAAAATCAATATATTTTCTAAGAAAAGGGGTGTTAAAAGTAAAAATTGTATTTAATAAGTATACACTGTCGGATCCCATTAACTTGTGATTTTACCATAACTCCTTTTTTGTAAAATTCAAATTAAACTTTTTTTTTTTTTTGAGATGACTTCAAAATTTCGTGTTAAAAGAAGACATTAATACCTCCACACTTTCTATTGATACATCGGGAATTTAAAATACAATGGAGTACCACTTTACAATTGCAAATTTATAACCCCGAATGAGACAAATTAGAAACATGAAAGAGTTAGAAGTCAAATGGTGTTTGCGCAAAAAGAAGGGCAAGGTTGGAGTTGGAATCTTTTACGAAGCTAGAACTAAAAGAAATAAACCAACCAAAAATTTACAGGAAGGGAAACCGTTAAAACATCGAAAACAGACGAGCAGAGGTCTGAGTCATAAAGAGAGGGGCGAGGGATTGAAACTCAACTTTGGAAAAAACGCGGCAGAGAAGCAGAAGCTGAAAAGAAGATGACAAAAATCCGAGCGAACAAAAGAAACTTTGAAAAGAGTCTGACATATTTAAGAAAAGGAATTACGAAACGAGGCGACGGTCATAAAAATGGATCTTTATCCTAAAGAGTTGGAAAAGTAACGAGAATAAAAAAAAAAAAAAAGAAAGGTGGAAAGTCAGCACTCTTGATTGTCTGAAGCAAGAGAGGGAGGCGACGAAGAATCGCATGTCTCCTGATCATAAAGTGCAGACTAGGACTTTGTCACAAAAGAAAGTAGATGAATATCCGACTAAGCAGACATGAACAGTTATCTTTGAGACGCATGCTTTGAAAGTTTGGGGCTACGATAATATGTTTTGAAATACTTTATATTTGATCTTTTTTGGATTCGAATGTTTGGATTGAACCACATGAATCCCTATTTCTCGAAAAATAAAAGGTTCCAGGTCGGAGTATTTTTTTTGGTAAGAGATTTATTTTTTGAAGCTCTCGCATTCAGTGAGATTATCTGTACTTTGAACCATTTTCATTGGTTAAATTTTAAGAGTTTTAATGGTTTTTTGCTTGTGTAAATGATTTCCGTAATAATTAAAAATAACTTAGAAATAATGCAAACATAATGCGGAAAATGCATATCGACGTTGGAACTTACGTTCTGCACTTTGAATCTGATTGAGGTCCCAAGTCATCCCGTTGACATGGTGTGGAAATTTGGAGAGGGAGGCGCCAGTTCAGATGTCCTCCTCGTCACTTGAAAGATGTTCTAAATTATGAGGTTCGTTCGCAATAACTTTCGTGTTGCTTCTCAGTGCAACGCTTATAAACAATTACATTACATCGATGGAAGTTATATTGTATAGTATTAATAAAAATCCCGTAAAAAACAACTACATATTTGTATTAAAATTAAACCGCAGCTAAAATAAACTGTCAATTTTTACTTTTCTGTCTAAATCCACCGAGAAAGCGTCAAAAATGTATCTTTTTGTTATTAAATTTTTATATTTTGTGTGTGTATCTACCCCCTTATACCCTCTTTTTTTTTCTTGATGTCTATAATTTGTTTGGCGCCCCCCTCACTAAATCTTTTCTAATTCCCAATCGGCGTCACCGTATATTATTGTATAATATTTATTAATACAGGACGCGCAAACAGAGCGCCGAGAACATTAAAATAACTAATAATACAAAAAAAATGTACCGTTTTAAATTGATAACCTATATTATTCAGTTGAAATATCGGGCATACGATAATTTTCTCTGACTTGTCAGGTTGTGTAAAAATGCCAGATTACTCCCCCGACCGAAGCAAGTGAAGTGCTGGTTTATGGAGGGAGACCTGCACTTTTATTTGTTTTTTACCCATTTCTACAATTGTATTACAATACTACAGTGCGAGATGACGTATATTTTGAATAAATAAATCAACAGAATGCATTACGATCATTAAACTATCATCCGCGACTGCATCCAGTTCTGACACGCGAAATTTCACGTAATTTAGATCACGCAATTGGTGTTGTCTTTGATAGTAACAGGCAGAGATAGCATTGTTGATGTCATCCCGCTAACGTTTAAGTGCAGGTTTGTTTTTATGTTTCGAATAGAAATTCCCACTTCTTACCCTTTTTTATAGTTACAATGTTCTATTTTTTTAAATAACTATTCTTTTGAAAACTTTCGATTTGTTTTGTTCAATACATGCAATGAAAAAAAAAAAAAAAGAATTTCCAGGAAAACGACTTTTACGGTAATGAGCAAAAAATCGACCTGTGTAAAACTCATCTGAATAATCTTTGTTACACTTCTTTAGTTTTATGTTTTTTGTTTCCTAGAAAGGGCGACTAATTTTGTTAGTTTGATTTTATGAATTTTACATGGTGGGCCAATATATTTAAAATGTTAATACTTGTTGTGAAAAAATTAATGTTATTGTTTGGTTTGTTATCATAATCTGAAAATAAATTATTTTGGAATCTATGGAATAATACATGACCGTGATGCAATGTGATTGTTTTTTCACAACGGACTGAGAAACAGCACGGCTCGTTCAGCCATTGGCTCGTTCAAGTGACGAGGACGACACACTCCTTTTCCAAACTTCCACTTCAATCCAACGGGAGGATTTGGTACCTCGACCAGATTTGACGTGTCTCAACCCCTCTACACGTCGGGTGTTTCGAGGCATCAGGGCTCGAACTCACGACTTGACGAAAACAACACCGTCTGTGACCATTAGGCTATCGCTGCCACAAACGACTGAACAATGCGTGAAAATTATCCAACTATGGAAGAAAAGAGCCCCTTGTCATCACACAGATTGCCGCGGTAGCCCAGTGTAGCGGGGTTTTTGCACGTTAAATCTGGAGAGGTTCCTAGTCCTCCCATTGTCGTGGTGTGGAAGTTTGGAGGGGGAGATCTCAGTTCAAAAATTGTCACTTAACCCATTCTGAGGATTGCGTGGTCTGTTGCCTTTCGCCCCTTGTGTGAAAACATTTGTGATTGTTTATTTCGTCAATGCGACGTTAATAAACAATCACAAATGTTTTCACACAAAAGGCATATGTGCGCCATTTTATTTCAGCAGGCCTTCTAGGCGTTTGATACTGACCGTAGTTGATAAGAGTTCTGTGGCACAAGGATCAGTCAAAGATACTTCAAAAACTAGAATACCCCGCACGACTCGCTGCCAAGTTAGTAGTCTTTATCGTGTTGAGGAAAACTTTGGTGAAAAACTAGGAACATCAATCACCTCGACACCGTTCGCGAAAGCTTGCCAAATGAATCCTCCCATTTACCCTGTGATCTCACTACAGTCTTCCCCTTTAAGTTACCTATAAGCTGACCCATAATCATGGGAGCGGGGGGGGGGGCCCCAGATCGGGCTGGAATCGTAGTGGAAAAATATTTGCTCGAACTGGTTTTTTATTTATCCTTTTTAAATTTTCATTTTTAAGCACGTTTCTGGATAATAAATAAATAAATAAATAAAAACTTGGCAATAGATTTATTTAGAGTTTGCAGAAATCTGGGATATCTCTTACTCGGTATGAGTAATATAATAATATAAAGAGAAAAAAGTCACCGAGGGCGACGGCCGAGTTCTCGTATGGACGAGGAGTGAAGAAGGGAGGTTTCAGTCCTCGGAGTTGGGACAGATAGACATCGTACAGGAGCTTGATAGTTGAGCGAGTGAGGCCTGCTTACTGATTGGTTGATCCTCGGGCTCCAATTGGAGGAAATCAGTGGATTAGAAGTTAAGACTGTAGAAATTTTATTTTTTATCCTGGACGACTATGGAAGTTTCAATTTTTAAAGAAAGATAATTAAAGAGTGAGTCGCTTCAAAACGTTGGTTTTAACTTGGATGAATAATAAGAATATTTATATTTTCCAGTAGGAGTTTGAAACTGAGCTTGGCTATTGATAGTTGGATTGTTATGGCTTGAAATGTCGTTGTGAAATGAAGATGCTAACTTTGCGATTCGGGTGGGGATGGGATAATAAATATGAGAGAATCTATGTAGGAGGAGATTGCCATGGTGAAATTCACGAACTCAGTAAAAATGCGTTCATTCGATTGATGGCAAGTTCTGGACGCAAAGATGGCCGCAATACAAAAATAACACAATTTATTTTAAATGAAATAATTTATACGTTAAGCGAATCTTTTTAAAGGGACTGTGGAAGCCAAATACATATTCCAACAGCAAAAATTCCTATCCAAACAGAAACAACTTCGTCTTCCATCGGCCAGAACCTACGTCGCTAGCCTAATTCTCTCTTTCTCCTGTTCGATCGTTTTTCTCCAAACGATTTCAGCACTTCTGTTGCAATTTCATTAGGCAGTCGCCTCCGCAGCACAATGGTTAGAGAGATTTAGATTTCCCCCCGTTGGATCCTTACTAACTCCTTCGTTTGAAAATCCTCTAGTGTATAATAACATAGCAATATTACAATAATAATATTTTTTGAGCAGAATTATTTTATTATTTAACATAATTATTAATTAATTATCTGTTTAATGTATAAAAATATATAATAATTGTATATAATAAAAGATCAATAATGTGATAAACAAAGATAAATGTTTAATGAAAGAATTTTCATAGGGAGGGAGGGAATGGAGGGAGGTTTATAGAACACCTGAAGGATGTCTACTCATGAAAATCGTAAGGGCACTGGTCAGCCTATTCAGAGAAAAACAACAGAGTTTACATTTTAAGTGTGTGTTATATATTAATCAACTTTCAGGTCAAACAACCACAACACAGAAAAATATGTCGAGCGCTTGCTTGCCAGCCGGCTGTTTCGGATTCGTTCCTGCCTTAGCGTTTTTCTTTCCTTTTCCCTCAACTGTATTAGAAATTCTTATAATTTTTAATTAAAGTTAATAACCTAAATACATTGTCAATAAATCAAAAATAATATTTTTTTTTTATTTATGAAGCAATCGTTGGAGCTAATGAACTTGTAAGTTAAAATTAATATTTTCGCTAGCTCCAATAGTTGATTGATAAATAAAAATTTATGATTTCATCGAGAATAATTTTAGATTGCCTATTTTATTAAAAAAAATTATAATAATTCCAAAATGGTTGAGAATAAAAAGCAAAGGCAGGAACCCGAGCCAGCCGGGTGGTAAGCAAGTGCCCTACCGACTTGACGACTAGGCAGTGTTTTGGTTGTTGGATCTGAAAATTAACTAATATATACAAGAGGCGTTTATAATTTAAACTCGGTTTTTCATTGAATTGGCTGACTGGTGCACTTTACTACATTCACTAGTGGAAACCCTTTAGATGTACTCGAAAACCTATCCCAAATCCCATCCTAAATAAATTTCCCAAGTTGTACCCTCCTCTTATAGATAATAGAAATGAATGAATAACTCATTTAAAGAGATTAGATACTTCAAACTTAGGTATATATAGGGCCTTGTAAGAATGGAAGTAATTCATTGTTGCTAACTAGAATTCTTTCTGAAGGCCAGATCAAATATTGTTATTCAATTAATTTTTGTATTGCATTTATCCCTACCGGCGGGTTTTATTAATGAAAACAGCAAATTGTAATATTTTAAACATTATACTTAAGTTATCTTAATAAGTGCAATACCCTTATATTCTATAAAATGGATATAAATTGTGTCATAATATGGTAAATAAAATTTAATTCCAGAAATATTATGCTCTAAAGGTTAAAGAAATATTAGATTTAATACTATATTTTATATCGCCCCTTCCCCATAACATCTACCGCCCGACCGAATGTTCATTTCTGGCTACTTGCCTGCCTGTTAAGATCGGGTTTTAATCTTAAAATGTGTGCTCCTCTCGAGACCAATATATGTCGAGAAATTCATGGGAAACAGTCAAGTAATGTAAACTGTTATGGAATACGTAATGGAAAGCTCCCGCATAAGCGAACTACGCAATGGTGTTCGCCTTATGACGTATTTCCGTCATTATTAATCTCTACAGCCATCTTTAAGTCCAATTAAATAGTCGACAAGTTTAAAACTCAATTGAAGATACGTGAGATAAGGACAAAACACTGCATTATCAATCAAAGAATATGGAAGATCCCTCTCTCGAATGCAACTGAACTCAGTTAATCAATGTTTACGTTCAAATTATAAAGTCTCAGTTCACAAAGTCATTCATTCCGATTCAAACGCTTCTCGATTACAGCAGATTCGACTCCTATTATTCTGATCATGGGTCACTTCCAATTACTACGAGGGTCGTTCAATAAGTCTTTAGAAATTCCAAGAGATGGTGCTTGTAGCATCGAAAATAGTTTTTTTTAGCATCATGATTTATTAGACTGCTTTTTCGCCTCAGTTACTCGTATTTGTAATTCATGATGCCTTTTGCACCTCAGAAATTCTTCGTCATCACTTTCCTGGCCGATGAAACTCATCTTCGAACATTTTTAGTAAAAATTCAACAGTCGTAACCTATTGTTTTGATGTTGCTTGGTTTCCGGTGCTTATTGATGAATCAAGGTCACTCCGATGGTGACAACTCGCGATACAATTTTGATTTGGCTCCAAATGATTACCAAATAAAAACTAACTTATAAATCAAGGTCAAATTTGTTTCGGCTCCGTTTCACAGATGGCAGCACCCAATGGTAACAACAATATACCGCATTGGTGCCATCTGTCTTCAAATACGAGTATTTTTTGAACAACCCTTGTATCATTATGAACGATGAATTACTTTGCTTCACTCAAATCTACAACATTTATATCAGCTTGTCATTATCCTCTAATTCTCTTCTCATTCTTAACAATTCCATTTCGCTTATACATCACTCTAATTCTATTCATTATGCTTCTTATCTTCTTCTAATTTACCTATTTATGTTTCATTTGCTTGGCAAGGAGTTGCAATTGTATGCAGTACAAATTTTAAGAAAGTCTCCGAGGTTAGTGAATGAAAAGAAAACCTCGAACAGACCAACGTCACAGTCCTTCACGCAGTTTGAAAAAACGTTCTAAAATTGTGTGATATATTTATAAATAAATAAATTCTGTTATGAAATATTTAAAATTATTTTAATTTAAACCTGTAAAGTGACTTTTGACGTTGCATATATTACATTAAGTGGACAAATACAGATTGTTCAGTTTTAAAAGGACTCTTTTCACTAGCTTGTAAAGTATCAGCATGAAAATTAGTTGGTTTTTATTTCGTGAAAAAGTTTTGTTTTTAAAGAAATGATGATCTCTCTGTTGCGAGATATAAATACGAATTATAAAAAAATATTAAATTACTTAAAGAGAAATTAGTGTAGAATTTTTACGAAAAATAATTTTAAGTATTATTTAATGAAGTTTGTAATTAAAAATACCTCTTATACTTCTCTTTTCAGAATTTCGTCTTAGTCATTAAAATGTTTTAAAATTACGTTAAATATTTTTTTTCTATATCAGCACTGTTGTTGAGAAGTAAACATTAAATTTTCTTTTTTTATGTTTTATCTTTTATCTGTTTAAAAATGTTTCGTATCTTTGTTTAAAAGAATCATGTTGTTAAACTTATCATCAACCTCACATATCAATCGTGTTATCTGTATATTGTCTGAACTTGAAGATGACTTAAAAAGTTGAAATAAATTACGTATAAAAATATCTGAAGACAGCTTTTAATTTATTTTTATTTTTGTTCCTTAAAACCTCACATATCAATGTGTTTAAAGTTTATCTGCTTAATATCTGAATTTAAAAATAATAATGGAAAAAATATACATAGGAATGCTTAAATTAAAACTTTTAATTTTTAAAATTTATTGAATTCTTCAACTTATTAGAAACCTTTTACACCAGTCGTGACTGAACTTGAAAAAATATTTTTTAAATATTACAACAAGTTATGTATATAAACACTTGAAGTAAGCTTTTAATTAAAAAAAAAATTGAAAATAATTAGGTATATTCCGTTTCTGTTATTTTTCATTTTTCATAAATTTGAATAGAGTATCTAATAGTTGCTAAAAAACCTTTAAATTTCAAAAAAGAATTTAACTGTGATGATGAACACAAAACAATACAATAAAAGCCAGCATATATTCGAAGTATTTTTGAAAATACGTCATCTTACTGATTCAATCCATTTATTCAACTTATGTAATAGACAAGATAATTGTTACGTGACATTTAAGATTTGATTTGTTTTAAATTTAGTTCACTAGTTAAAATTAGTTAAAAACTAGTTTTTCGTTAATAATAGTTGCATCGTAAGTTTTAAGCGATAGACAATTGAAATTTTATACGATGTCAAGGCAATTCTTGAACTGGTCCCTTCACAACACCGAAGGCACTCAATTTAAGTATTTGACTTGCAGCTACTCTAATTATTCTATACGGTAGTCTGTTGTAGAGAGGAATTTCAAAGCTACTATCAATCGCCTATCAAGATTATGTGCAAACAGTTTTCAATAAATATAACTTCTCAAGATTTATAATAGAGTACATTTATATGCATATTATTTATATGCATGTTGCGCGCGCGCACACACACATATGTATATAAGTTATCCACATTTTAAATTACAAACAACTCATGACCCACCCGTATATCGCCACCATTCCATTATGAGCTTCAAAAAGCGATATTATTTCTAAATAAAACAAATAAAATAATACTGCTGTTTATGTATTTTTGCACTGTCTGTTTTGATAAATGTGTGTTTTCCCTTTCCGAACGTTAATCAAAAGCAGGAAATGTGTTTTCCCCGAGTGATTCCGTTGTCACGAGTACCTGCCAAAACGTACGTCATTAAGATTTAATTCATCTTAAAGTGTTGAATGACACTTCCAGTTGCTCTGATGGCAAAGAAGTTCTTTTGCAACATCCGCATTGAGACACACTGGATGAATGTTTCCTGAGAGAGCGGGGCTAAAATCTGTTGCTTAGAATGTGACGTCAGGCATTATAAAAACGAAACTAACGTTGTTTCCTGGAGTTAAAACTGTGATAATTTTAGGATTTTTTTTGTGTCGCTTTCTTTCTGTTGATATAAACTATTAATGAAGCAGTTTTAAACAGGTAAGTATTCATAAAGATGCAAATGTGATTTACTGTGTAAAGTGACGACGATTACGGTGGAAGCGTTGGGAAAAGTTAAATTTTCGTTCAATTTTATTTGCCTAAAACTAGGAATTCTAAACAAAACATTTGAATAAACCCTATAGCCTAATGTCTCCTGAAGTGAAGTTGGACTCTATTCGTGATTTTCTCTTCACCAACCAGTGTATTAATACAAACTTATCTGCAATTGGGCTATGAACACCTGTAACACTGAACAACTGTAGTGATCAATTTTATCGAGAAAATGATAATTTTTTTTTACTGTTTCCAATTATAATAAGTCCCCGCGTAACAGGTGGATACGTTCCAATAAGTTTGTGGCGTCTTGCGAAACTACCACCATGAGAACTAGCCGGTGGTTCTCTTGATGGAATGAACTGCTAAGTGTGAATGAACCTCTTTATTTCTCGCGGACAAAACAAAAAAAATCTGGTGCCAGAGCGTTCTGCTCTGATCCTGATCTGAGGTCGCACCCCCTTTAACGTTTGGGTCAATGTGGTTGTTGCTTCGGTAGCTTGCTTCTGAAGCGTCCAATCACAATCTGGTCTCTCATCACTTTTTCTTTTCAACATTTCAGCAGTCCTCACTTACTGAATTCCCATGCCATTTTCGCCTTGCTCTCTAACTTTCACAGTTGATTAACAAATTATGAAGCAATCTAAAATTATGAAATTTTTTAAATATTATCTAAGATGGGAGGGTAAATTTTAATCTATAAGGAATAGGAACCTCGTAAACTCACGATCAGCTGTAAAGAAGTGAATTCAAGTACTTCTGCATCAGATGTTTAGGCTATCTTCGCGTAATGTGAAAGAATAGTACCCGAAATCGGATCACTTTGTCCGATGAAAAAGCGGTCGAATATTAATTTAATACTCTGACTTTGCTTATTTAGAGAACAGCATATTTTATAACAGCACTAACTCTTTAGAGAGAAAGTGCTTTATCTCAATCAGTCTCTTTTTTTTTATGTAAAATGTATTCCATGTTTCGTCCCCTATACTGTCATTCACGTAAAAAATTGCGTATTTTTGGAATGTTTCTAAATTTTAAGAATACCGCATAGTGTATGCGTTAAGATGTCGCAAATTAATACGAAAATGGGAACAATTTACTGTCAGGAAATGTTCGAAGTTTCGATCGGTTTCTTAAACGTTAGGTGAAGACAGCTTTATAGAGTAGATTCAACCTTGACTTCCGCCCTCTATCGCCGATTCCTACTTAATTCTTTAAGCTGTCAGATCGTTGGATGCGACTTTTATTTATTTTAATTTCTTTTAAATGTTGTTTTGTTAGTAAATTGTTATTTCCTGTGACTGTGTTGGACTGAAAATGTTAAACCTTCTGGTGTAGTAGCCGTAGTAACTTCCGCAAGTTCCAAAGTTAAACGAAACAGCCTTAAGCGAGGTCATCTTAACACGTAAGAAGCTGGAATTAGTTAAAACAGGATAGAGAACAAGGAAATTTATCAGTTTTTTGAAATTTTATTTTGCAACTTTTATTGTTGATTACCTTTCTTTCACTAATTATAGGCTTATTTATTGCTGACATCATTTTTGTTTTGTATTCAAAAAACAATCGTGGTAGAAAAATAAAAAAGTTCAAGATAAGAAGTCATGTTTATGATGAGAAAGGTTCTACCTCGTTTGACATTTATGTTTTTAGGTGAAGAAGTCATCTTGAAACGTATTTCCTTCTTTATTTAACTCCACAGCCATCTTAAAGTTTTATTAAATAATCAAAACTACAGTCGATGTTATGTAAAAGCTGGACAAAATAATTTTTTATCTATCAAAGAATATACAAGATCGCTCACTCTCAAATCTCTCTTAACTCTGTAAGTCCTAATTTATGAACAAATAATAAAATCTTAGCTTTTCGAATCACTCATTCCAGATTTGACTCCTATTATTTTGATCATGGATCACTTACAATTACTATCAATATCAGGGATTAATTATGATCATCTACTGCAATCTATAATATCTAAGAGCTTGTCGCTATCCACTGTATTCATTCACTTTCCTTTTAATTCTATTTCGCCCATATCTATCAACATCTCTAATTCAATTAACTACAGTTATTATCTCTATATAATTTACCTAAACACGTTTCATTTTTGTTGGCAAAGAGTTGTAGAGAGAAAGAGAACGAAAGATGTTCTAGAAGTAAATTTTGTTATTTTTTTATTAATTTTTTCGGAAACTTTATTGCCAAAAGAAAATAAACCGTATCATCATGAACTATACACCTTGCATTATTTTTCGACATAGTCGTAACTGACATTGAGACATTGAATCAGTTTGAAGAAAAAATTTTGGTAAAAATCAGTGCCCAATGATGCAAGGAATAGTCGCACAGTCTGCTCCATTTCAGCATTGTTTTCGATGGACTCGAGTATGACTAGCACCATGGTGTTAGTGGGTAACGTGTCTGACATCATTATGCAACTACCCACTAACACCATGTCCTGTATTCTAGCTGTACTGTTTTCATACGTGAATGTGGAGGGACACCCAATTCAATCTTCTTCTTCCACATTCTGCCTTCCTTCTCTGAGCATACAACACCAGCGTCCAATCATTTGACGAGACATGATCTGCTCACCACACATGGTCTGTGGGTGTTCATGGATAATAGTTCCACGGATAACAGCACGCACTTCCATTGACGACCACGTTGTCACTCGGACACGCTGGTCTGTTGCTACTCTCTTTTCTTCATGGCTGTGCGCATGCGTCATTCCTGCTCCACTGACGCTGTTTCCGTCGTTGAACCAGCTGTGAGTGCGAATCATTATGACGGTTTATTTCATATGGTGTACCGTGCTCTTTCAAACAAATTACGATACTTACTTTCGGAACATCCCACGTTGTATGAATTCAAATTACCAAAATGTTCCCTAGGTTAGTGAAGAGAAAATCGGGAATTGCCAAACGTCACCACCTTACGTCATTTGCCCTTTCTTGTGTCGTTTAGCTAGTAGTTGTCTATAGCAAGACATCGCATCCATCCCGTATCGCCTTTGAACTTCTATCAAAATTTATATCACTTTGTGTAGACTGATCCATAGTTTTCGTTATAGAGACTACATTCTTTTTAGAAAATTCGTTGAAAGTTCCTCTCGCTTCTCATCTCGTTCTCGCTTTTTCCAATATAATTACTCAACCTCTGGCGTTTTGTGTTTAATGTCGTCTCCAGCTCTAATGGAGAGTCTTTTATCCATTTCCTCAATCATATTACTTCTAGAACAAGTAGTTTTTGTCACAGGAGTCGTTGTGTCTAATGATATGATTTGTTTTCTATTTTTTAGTATTTAGCGTATTTTTTAAACAGACGAATTTATTGTAGTGCCCATATCAATTTGCCGATCACCAGCATCTAATCGTATAATACAATCTGCAATTTAATTTCCAGCGAAAAGCTTTTTTTCCTTCTTTGTTCTTTTTTTATATTCACAATCACCCATTGTAAAAATTAACAATTACCGTACTCAAAAGGGTCGTTCTGTTAGTTCTTAAAACTTCCAAGAGATGGCGCTTGTAGCATCGAAAATGGTTTGTTTTTAGTAAACATCATGACTCGTTAGACAGCTATCTCAGTGAAACGTATTAGTAATCATGACGTCTTTCGCACCACAAAAAATTCAATGTCAGAACTTTTCTGGCCGATGAGACCAACTTCGCCTTTTTTGGAAAAGATTAATCCGAAGCAACCCAACGTTTTGATTGTTTCTTAATTTCCGGTGAAAAGGATGAATCCTTTTATCATTAACAGTGACAACTCGACGCGGCAGCAATCAAATTTTAATTTGGCGGCAAATGACTACCGAATTAAAACTAATTTATGAAGTATAGTGAAATTTCCACCCAGTGGAAACAACAATTTAACTTAATGATGCCATCTGTCTTCAAATATAAGTAATTTTTGAACCACCCTCGTATCATAAGAGTATAAAATATTATGTTTATATCAATCAGTGACGAATCCAGAGAGTAGGTATGGGGTCACGTGCCTCCTCTCACATAATTTCACGCGATGACAACATAACTGAATTGGAAACCCCAACCAAATTCTTAAAAAATATTTATTTTGTTGTTTTTCTTCTAAGTTGTTTGTTATGTATAAGCCTGGGATAGAGTATCTATTATACTGTTAAGATTTTAGTTCTCAATTTAAATTTGATTTTTGGGATAATATGTAGTTTATTTTTAGATTTAAAACTAAGTAAGCACGAATAATTAATGAAATAAACCTAGTTAAGTGTTAGGAACTTTAAAAAGAAATGTGCCCTTCCTCTCGAGTTTTTCTCGATCCATGCGTAACTTTTCCAGAAAAGTGCGTAACTTTCTTCCCAATCGAATTTTCGCCAATGTTCCAGCACTTTCGGGTATTTTCGTTTTGTCACCAAAGTGGTCGCCAAGGTTAAAGAGATCAATCATTGCCAAAACTTTCTTTGGCTAACTAAAGAAATCTCTGTATGTTAAATGTCTCTTTTCCGTCACAAGAGACACGCTGAAGAAAAACGTCTTCTCGTGTTTCGTAATAATGTGAGGAAATGTTACATTTGAGCGACGAATTCGTTACTTAACGGAGTATAAATGCGTTTATTTATAACTATAATTGCTTTAAAAGTTTTACCTTTGAGAAAATATGCGGACTAATACGTTCGAAATAAAGCTTTGTATATCCATGAGTGTGTGTATATCTATGTATAGAATCTTATATTCTGTTATAATTATAAAAATTATGTAAAATATAGTTTTATTAGGAATTTGTTTGGAATAAATTAACTCTCATGTAAATTTGTTTATTTTTTTATGTAGTAATATGCTGAAATTTGTTTTAAGTTCATTTTGTTTGATATTTTTTAAATTTTTAATATATATATTATCTCTTAACTGAATGCTAAGAAAATATAAATAGAATTATAGTCATTATATTACGAATTTCGAAGGAAAAAAAAGCTGTAATTTTGATTAAAACCCGAAAAATTGTGTTTCAGGCACACACACATAAATATGTGTAATCTTTGTTACCTCTGATTCGCCCGGTTGCTATTCATAATTTATTCAGTCGTTTTATTCATAGTTTATTCGTAATTTATTCATAAATTTATTCTTCTGAATGTAATCACTTTCCTCCTTTTGATAGTAACCATAGTTACCATACTTAATACACTGATGCAACTTATTTGGTATTCATAAGTCATTCTTAGTTCAACTGTTCGTGAAATTGCTTAGTGCATATTGCGTTTTGTATTTTCAAAAAAATTATGTTTTGTAAATTAAATATTAAAATCTTGATATGTGTGGTTTTTCATTTGATTAAATTAAGGGTTTTCTATCTCTCTGCTGAAGCAGAATATATCTCCGATATCTTTTCATAGAAAATTGTATGAGTATAGTCTTGTTTTTTTTTTTTTTTAATTATTAAAAAAATGCCTGATTTTGTTTTAAAATATTTTAGTTTATGTTTTGTTGCATCACGGGTCGTAATACTTATTCAGGATATGCTTAAAATACTTCTTAGAAAATTTACATTTTCTAAAAAATTTCATGAATTAATTCATCATAAAATGAAATCTTTTTAGCATTATAGGCCTGCTTCATCAACAAAAATGGTAAATGTTTTGTTTTATGAATATTCCATACGTCAGGGTTATACTTTGTTTTGGTTATTTGTAATTTTATATGTTTTGTAAAGATTAAAGCAAATAACTAGATTTATTCGTTACCGAGGAAAATGTAAATCAGACAGCATATCAATAAATTTCCAGTTATGGAAAAGCTTTATTATACAACTTTTTGTTCTTTACATTGATTGATTGTTTTGTGGAATATGACGCAACAATGACTATTATCCCTTTTATCATAGATTCTTTTTATTCAATAAATATAAAAAAAAAATTCATCTTTTGCAAGAATGCTCTGAAAACTAGTTTATTAGCAACGGTTCTCTCCAAAAATTCTTTGAAATTTAATATTTTGCTGTGGGTCTATCTTGAGAATATTCCAGAGAAGATTTCTGTGAGTGGTGTAATTATTGCAGGTGAAAAGAATATGATTCAAATCGTTGATGTGATTACATGTTCTGCATTGTGTGTTATCATTTAAGTTGAATTTATGCAAAAGCCCTGGAGTTATAATCATTTTGATGGTGATTCGAGTGCTAGTATTTCAATTTTTAGTCCATTTAGATATTATGTCAATGGTGGGGATGTTTCCTAAGATTTCAAAATATTTGCTTGAATAATAGTTTTCATTGGTTCTTTTCATTTTGTCGTGGAAAATTTCACTATTGATGTCTTCTGGGGCAATCCAGTCAAGGTATTCATTAGATTCCGTTACCGATTTTGCGAGATAATCCGCCTGTTCATTCCAAAAAAATTTCGAATGTCCCGGAATCCAAAGGAGAATCGTCTGAGATCTAAATTGTGATTGAATGAAGATTTTACTGGCTAATCTATGAATGACTTTTGGGGATTTTATATTGTAATTTTTTAAGACTGATAGCTCAGAATGGCTATAGGAGAGAATTAGCAGATTTTCTTTAGATTCAGTTAAATCGTCTAGGGCGTGGCATGTAGTAAGTGCTTCAGCCGTAAAAATAGAATTGATATGATTTACTCTATAAGCGAAAGATGCATTTTTCCTGATACATGCTACTGATGTCATATGTTGATTTTTTGATGCAGCCGTAGCCATAAGGAAAAAATCTCTGAATCTATGATTCATTATTTTCTCAAATTGTCCTTTTATTATATGAGTTAGTAAGTTTTTATTTTGGAATCCAAATTCCTCTGCATAGATCTCACAAGGAAGATCTGTGCATGATATCAATTTGGGGATTGATATGATTTGATTTCCATCAATACCCAAAATGCGGAAAGTATTCTTGATGTTGTTTCTGTTCCCTTCCAGGATTCCAGATTTCTTGTTTCAAAACTAATGTGGTGTATAGGTGAAAAGTTACCGTTTGATATATGAGTTATAAAAATTTATTAGCCAATCGTCTTATTTATCAGTAAGAATTTCCTGATTAGCCAGTTGTAAGAGCACGATATTTGGAGGTCCATTGTGGAAGTCCCAATGCAATTCTAAGAGCTTTTGTTTGTATAATATTGAAAAGTTTGAGCTGGTTATCAGACCATTTATTTATGATATGACAAGTGTTGTAAACGGTATTACATATACTATTGTTATTTAATTTAATAAGATCTGTAGATCTTGGGCCTTATAGTGATTATACGCCATGCCTTTTAGGGCATTAATTTTTTTAAAGCTTTATTTTTCATTTGATTCTTCATAAAATTATTTTGCTTGCGTTTAGAAAAATATACACCTAAACATTTAATGGAGGATTGCCATTGCAGGGGGTACCCAGCCAACATAATAGTAGGATATATTTGATTTCTCTTATTTGAAAGTTCTACTATTGTACTTTTGTCGAGACATAAAGTAAGTTTAAAGTAGTTGCACCATTTTGTTATTCTTTCCTGAGTATCTTGTAATTTTTTATGGATGATATCGAGAGAATGATGAGAGCAATAAATAAAAAGGTCATCAGCGTAAATTGAGCACTCGACTCCTATTTCTAAAGTTTCAAAGATATCGTACATGTAGATTGTGAATAATATGGGGGAGAGAACACTACTCTGAGGGACAACCTTTCAAAACATTCTTCCTTGATGAAAGACATCCTCTCCATTGAATTTGAAAAGATTTGTATGAAAGAAAATTGTAAATCCACAGTGTTATTTTTCTTGTGATACCTAGCTGTAGACATTTATATACAAGGCCATCTAAATACATGGAATCATAAGCACTCTTGATGTCCAAACTAATTCCTACAAAAAATTTCTTTTGCTGTTTAGCCTCTACTATAGCTTTATATATAAGGTACGATGCAGTTCTATAGTCTTTAAATGGAACAAATCCATAAAGTTGTGGATGAAGTTTTCTTTCTATTGTCAGAAAATAAGAGATGCGACTAGCTAAAATTCTTTCAAACGTTTTAGAAAGAACATAAGTTAGAGCTATTAATCTATAAGAGGGTATTGTAGTTTTATCTTTTCACGTTTTTGAAATTAGAAATATGATTGAATGTTTCCAAGATTGAGGTACAATCGAATTCTCAAATAAATATTGAAAATAATCAAGAACAACTGCCCGTTGACTGTCAATCAAATTTTCGATGAAAGAAGCTGTAATGTGATCTGCTCCAGAAGTAGAGTTTTTGGATGCTTGTATAGCCCTATTTAATTCCTAGATATAGAACGGTTTATTTAGTAAATTGTATTCGTTGTTGATTAAATCTAAAGGAAGCCGTTCGTGGGAAATATTATTAGATGCGAAATAGTCGGCAAAAATATTGGCCTGAATTTGAGGTTCTGTGATACATATATCCTATTATTAACTTGAAGAATATTGAAATTTGATTCTGGATTTTTATGAGTAGAAAATTTCTTCAGAATGTTGTAGAATATTCATGGATTAGAAATATTGTTACATATTATGTCCCAATATAATCTTTTTGCAGTTTTTGTGTGAAACTTTAGCTAACTTGAATATTGCTTGTATTTGTTCCACAATTGAGGGGTAATATCACGAATGGCCTTTTTTCGGAAATATTTTTTGAGCTTGAATAAATTATTACACTTATTTTTCCACCATGGTGGAAATGATCTGTCTGGTAATCTAATATCTTTAGTATTATTTTTAATTATTTTAGACATTGCTTCAGTGGGTTGTATCTTGTCATTATCTTAGTTGGTTAATGCATATTGAGCTTGTTTCATTACTTCTTTCCTATCTACTCGTTTTACATATTGCTTATTCAGCTAAGATAATGAGAACTCTGTAACAATGGGGCAGTGATCGCTTTCAAAGGAGCAGTCTAGAATGTAAGTACTGGTTTGGCTTGAATAGGTTGATGAACATAAAGTAAAATCTATTAAAGATGCTTAACCTATATTACTCCTTGCGTAGGAACAGTAGTACTGAGGATAATAAAATTTGAGTCTGTTAACCTATCGACAAAGTCATTACTATGTTTAGTAGAATGATCGGATCCCCACATCGGATGATGGAGAAAAAATGAAGGTCGGGTCTGTTATCGATTCCAAAAATGCTTTTACTAATGAGATGTTTAATCCTTTCGGCGAGTAGATATTAATAAAATAGGAAGGAAGATTTCTTATTTCGAGATCTTGCGTTTGTGCTATTTTAGTAGGAACTTGTCGGGAAATGATATTCTTTGGAACTGCAGTTAGCAGTCCTCCTCTAGGTCTGTCTGTTCTGTCCAATCTGAAAAAAAATTTTGTTTGGAAAATTGAGCCTGTCCTCGTCTTTTAAAAAGGTTTCCTGAATCAGCCAAAAATCTGCTTGTGAGAAGGGAAGGATTTTTAACCATATAGATTTATTTTTAGGCCTCTACAGTTATACTGTAAAAAGTTCATAAATGAAAGAGAAAAAAATAACTTTTACAACTCGTAAATTATATCCTTACCTCAATGATATATCGCTAAATTATAAAAGAAAGCAAAGTACTATGTCTTTAGTACAATGCGGATCGATGTATGGAACATATATACAAATTTGTTTATTTAATCCATTCTTATCTTTTATCTGTGTGATTAGGTGCAGCCTTAATATAGGACATAGATGGAATTTGATTACCAGAACTTTTTGAACATATATGTGCATGTTTTTTTCTGGTTGGGAATGTAGTACGAGTCCCTAATTCCAAGATACTGCTTAAATGTGTGAACATTGTTTCTAGGGATTTTTGAAAAACCTCCATTAAAAAGGCCGCTTGTTTTTCAAATATATATTGAAAGGAATTTAGCATTTTTTTCAAAATTTTTTAACCAAGATTTCCTGCATATTATCAGCTTATTCTTTATACCCCAGTTTAATTTTCAGCATTAGTAGCTCGAAATCTTCGTCTTGCTTCCGGTAGTGTTAAGTGTTGCCTGCTTTTCAATTCCAATATTTGCTTTTCTTTGATATATATAGGACATTGTGGCGTGTTAGCTGGATGGTTTCCTTTACAATTGATGCAATTTTTATTAGTTGTACATTCACCTGTATGGGATGCGCCACAATTTACGCAAGTTTCAGGTTTTTGACAAAATTGTGATTGGTGTAGGAAACTAAAGCATTTAGAACATTGTTTAGCTTTTATCGATGAAAAGTTGAATATTATTGTTTATGAACCAGGGTTTGATGTTTTCTGGTAATATTGTTCCTAGTATGGTTATCAATACAGGGGAAATGTCTGGGCTTGTACCGGATTTGATAAATCGACATATTTCTACTATCTCTATATTGTTTGCGTTTTGTAATTCTGTGGCTAAATCTGTGAGAGCTACATTAGTCGGAATTCCGAATAGGAGAAATCTATAAGTGATTTCTTCCCATATGACGTTGGTCTTAATTGAGATATCGGATATTTTTTCTATCGACAAAATTTGTCCTGTACACATAGGGTCAGCAGTAGAAAGTTTAAATTTACCATTTCTGTTAAAGGACATGCTTAGGATGTTCGAATGATTTGAAATTTTACTCTTAATTTCTGTGTGTAATATTAAGAGATTAATCTTCGGAATGGGAATCTGTCCCTGAGTATTTTCCAGTAGAATATTAGTCTGGGATATATTCTTGCTTTGTATTCATTTTTTAAGTACTTTATCACTCAAAGTTGTTTTTCAGAATTTTTTATTTTCCGTCCCTATCATTACCTCCATAGGAGGCGGTAAATGTTCGGCCATATCTGCAGTCATAATATACGAAAGACCCAAATTTGCAAATCGATTTTTGAAGAATTTTTGGAAAAAGTTTTTGTGTGTCTGAGTGGCAACGTAACTGATTGGGTTGAAAAACGAGAATAGGTAAGATATAAGCGTAAAAAAAAATGCTCTGTGTTGTAAATTCGACCGTTACAACTTACAAATGTTAAGCAAAAATACAATGTTGTAAATGGTTTTATTTTGCGGGGTTGTGAAATTAAACTTTAAATGGTGTCAAATTATATGCACTTACAACATGAATTAAAAATTAAAATGTTTGAATGTGAATCCTGTTATATTTACTGAACCATAATTGCATGATAACTATTTGGATTACTAATTTATTGAATTTTATTGTATATTAATTTCTCTGTAAAATTTTATATCCAATCAAGTAAACAGACCTCTCCTTATTTTCACAAACTATAACAACACTGACATTGAAGAAACTCTTGTAAACAAATCTCTTATCTCCGTACGAGGCCTTTGAGAGAAAGTTATGCTGAGTCATAAAAATTGTTCATAACGGCTGGGTGATGGCATGAGATATTTTGCTGACAGCTCGCCTAAGTTTTAAAATAGTCTTCTTTCCCCTTCTCTCCCCCGTACAGAATTGCTCCAATCAAAATATGTGACAGGTGGACTCTCGAACTCTCGATTTAGCTCCAGAGATGAGGGTGTTGACCGACTTTTTTTAATCTCCTCTCTTCCACCCCGATTTATGCATGTAAATAGCTCCAAACGATGCTGTGTTTAGAGTGCCGAGGGAATATTTCGAGCATATTTTACTCTTACCGGATAGGTAAATTGGCAACAGACGTTTATTTGAGAAAAAAAGGTGTGTTTGAAGTAATTTTAATAGTAGAGTGAATTTGATTTGGTTAAATATTGATCATAAAATTTATTGATGATTTAATTTATGCAATTTAACTCTCAATTAAATCGTTTAAATCAATTTAAATTATCAAAATAATTGAGTTTTGAATTTTCAAGGTTAAAAAAGTTGATTTTATCTTTTCTTTTTTTGATTTCCTTTTGCAAATGCTAAAATAATTAAGTGTTAGAAATAATAATCGATGCGTTGGCTCGTTTTTCTCATGTATATATTTTCCAAAAATGCTTAATCCGTATATATATTTTCAAAATAATATATACACTGCTATTTTTGTAAATTAAAATAATATTAAAGGGGCAAAGAGGCCGAATTCCATCATAGACATTCGATATCAAAATTTCAGAAAAGCAAGAATGCGTCGTATCTGAATTGTTTTTCATAACTGTAATATAATGGATAATGAGACATTTAAATAATATATATATATAATATATATATAAACCCAGAATACGCTGAGATTTCAATTTCACACTGGAAGACCTTGATATTGTCTTTCAAATTTTACTGACATGAAGGAAAAGGCAAAGATTGCTGGAGGATGTTGCTAAACAAATGGGTTTGAAAATAAATGGATGCAAAAGTAATGAAAATAAATATTAAAAGTAAGGTTTCACTTCTAATAAAACAAAGCAAAATTTAAGAGACAGACTGTTATAATCGTTAAAAAGAGAGACCCGGATGAAGAATTAAAAATTATAATTAGAAAATCCCAACATTCATTTAGAACATTGTATAAATTTTAGAAACCCTAATAAAGCACGAAGCTCAAATTGCAGGCATTCAATGGCTTTATTCGTTCAGTTATAGATTCAGCTTCAATCTTTAACTTCCTCTACCTACTTCCAACTTTCTAATTCTCAATTGTTTGTTTCACGGCCGCCTATAAATGTAATTTATCCAATCTATTCATTACACTTTGTAATATTAATATGATCTACAAAAGTCACGTTTCATTTTGAATGGAGGAATTCTGAATTCAAATACAATCTCAAAGAAACCCCAAGAGTTAACTGAAGTGAAATTCTCGATAGAGCACATTGTTATACTTAGTATTATTTCTTGTACCTTGGCATACTTAACCCTAGAGTTACTCCAGGAGCAAAACAAAAAAATATAGCAAACGCTTTGTTTATTTAAATGCCTGGCTGTTACTACCTGTCTGACAAAACACAGCTGATTCATGGTGGCATTATATTTTTCTCCGTGCAATTCGAAAACAGTGACTCTACAGATTTGCTTAAACGTGCACATCGAGTGGAAGAAAGAGGTACCAGGTTTTTATTGTTATGTCTGCCCGATTGTTTTCGTCGATTTATGTAGAGTAAAACTGCAAATGTTATGCGCTCGGAACTGCTAGGAGCGATTGATTATTGCTTTTTCTCATCAAACCATAAGTTTTGATGGAACTCGAAATCGTTATTTTTAATTTGAATTCTAACAAATGCAAGGTCATTTCTTTTTACTCTGAATTGTTAAGCATTCTTTTTTTTTTGTACTGCATGATTTGGCAAACTTTTGTATATTTTCGAACACAATAGTTGAAAGTACACAATCATTGTGGATAGTTACACAATTCGCTTTCGATAGGAAAATTATAATAAAAAACAGATTTCCCGCGTAGGGAAACCGATCAAAATCGGATCTTTCCAGTACTGGTTACCACCAGTATCGGGATGGTGTGATTTGGATTTGACTGTTAAAATGGATGTGCTTAAGAAGCCAGTCATTATTTATGGCCCGGAGCAGAAAAGTAAGTAATAATTTCAAATTGTGGATGTTGATGAATCCACAATTTTTGTCTATTGTAATTTTATATTACTACAAAATAACGCATTTAAAAATTACTGGATTTGAGTGCTTTATCATAATAAAATGAATCTTCTTCAAATGCATACGTTGGAATTAATTATCAAATTGTTTGATAGAAAAAATGTCAAATAAATTGTTCTAATTACTCGTAGATTTTCGAACACAACAATGAAAGTGCACAATAATCGCAGTTGACAATCTTAAGTTAGCACATCCCATTAGTAAAAGAGTTTCCGGAGTAAATAACGACAAAGAAAAGGCACAATGAACCAATAAAAATCGTACGTTTTCGATGTTCGAATTCTCCTTCTCTAATATTTTTAAAGTAAGTTTTGCTACATCCAAATAAAAAAAAAAAAAATGTAAAATAAAGATAATTTTTCAAAGATCTGAAAAAAGTCTTTTTGAACTTGAGAGAGAATAATATAAGACATTAAATATTAAAATACTTTTAAAAAGAAATCATGTGTTTTAGTGCCAAAATAAAGCTCGACTTCACTCGAAAAAAATAAACTACCATTGTGCGAATTTTGAAGAAATTGTTGACTTCTAACACGAACCCAAAACAAAGATATAAGACTAAAATGTGATTAAATTTCTTTAATTTCTGTAGATGCGAAAAAATTAACTGAGAAATTATTGAAAGAGAAGAAAAATATAAATCTTATCGTAGAAACTCTTGGGAAAAAAAAAAAAACTTCGTTCTTTAATGGATTACATATTAAATCCGTAAAAAACGTAGGGATTTTTGGAAAGGCGTGGTAGAAATGGATGGCCCAAAAATGTTCCATCGTCTCGAATAGAAAGATAAATTGCGAGATTTGTGAAAGGAAATCCCAAACTCTCTGCAGTAAAGATAACAAGATCGTTGAAGGAGGAATTTGTTGTGAATGTGAATATCCATCAATAAGCTTTTAGGAATATTTTAATTACCAAAAAGTATAGAGAATCCATACCTCAAAAGAAGCTACACACTTGTCTTTGAATATGCTGAATATTGTGCTGGAAAGAGCCACTAAAATCTTGGAAATTTGTTATAGTTACTGATTTAATTTGTTTGGTTGTGTTGTTCGATACTTTGAATGTGAAGGGATGGAACAGCTCAAAAATCCCCAAATATAAAATCGACTGGAAAACGGGACGACAGAAGTCCTTCCATTGGCGTGGTTTGGAAGTTAGAAGAGGGGGTGCCAGCTCAGGTGTCGTCCTCGTCACTTGACCGAGGTTCAAAATTGCGAGGTCCGTCGCCAATAACCCTCGTGTTGTTTCTCAGTGCGACGTTTATGAAATCAATCAATGAATCGAAACGGGGTCAATGATGCGTTGTGATATAAAGTGCAATAAAAGTTGGAGGTGTTGGAAATTTAGTGTTTATTGAAGATACAAGGAACAAAAGGGTGTCTTTAGACGTTCAGATGTAAAATATAGCAGGAACTGAGGCGAAACTTAATTTAAATGCAAATTATTTTTGGGTTCAAAACAGTGATTCTATGGGCACCGCTCGAGTTGTGAAAGAATGACTTTAATATGAAGTCTCGTCCTCCCCAATGTGTCCAGATTTAAATCCAATCGAACATTTGTGAATATATGTGGGAAGCAAGTTGCAAGAGAAGGGGATTGAAAATAAAAATTTACTAAAAATGTCCATCAAAATAAATAAGATACTGTACCAATAGATTTCACTGAAAAGAAAGTCATTTCGATTAATGAGCGATAACAAGCTGTAATTACATCTGAAGAACATGACACGAAACATCAGAGATGGTTTTGTTTTTAATTTAAAAATTATTTTTGTTACCTTGCATGTCAAAGTGTTTCTTTCTTTCTTTCGGCTGAGAAAGCAATATCACTCCATATTCTTGAAATTTGTGATTAGTTTTACTGAAATCATAAAATTGTTTTTTAATCATATTGATATATTCTTCGTTTTGAATATAGTACAAAATGTAAAGATAATATACCGTAACTAAAGCTGCTGTCCACCTTTTTTGTTCTCTGTAATCTCGAAGAAACCTTCATTATTGATCACATTTTTTCAACACATTGAATGATGTTGGTTCAGCTGGTTTCATCTCAAACTAATTTATTCAGCTGGTTTCAAATTTCTTATATACTTTTGGTAAAGGAGATGTCAACTTACGTGTTATTTATTCTCTAGCATGATTTGGAATGATTTAGTATTAATCACCAATACATTGTATCCAATTTTACTTAAAAATAATCCAAATTCAATTAGAGTTTTGACTTTGCAACGATTCTATTGGATAACATTTCACTGACGACATGTTACAGGATTTGTAATTATTTATTGATTTCATTTCAGCTTATGAACGGGATTTAAATTTTGGATTGATTTTTGGTGGGGAAAAACATAATATATCTCCGCAAGTACGGAAATATACTGTATCTATAAATGTCCTTTTAGCCAAATTATTCGCAAAAAAAAGTGAAAGTTCATGAAATGATCAGTGATAAATAAAGCTACTGTAATGAAAAATTTGAATGGTAAGCGAAGAAAAATCTAAAATAAGTGCTGTTTATTTATTCAGAGATAAAGTGTGGTTGTGTGTGTTTCAGCGTTTTGTCCATGACAATAATATTTCGGAAAAATCGCATTGTTTTTATAATTTGTATATCTTTTAAATTTTGTGCAAGGATATTTCCAAACTATTAGCAAAAATATCGCCTCGCACAAAATTTAAAGTATCAAAAAATTGCAAACATTTTTAAAAATGCAAAAATTGTTTTATAGGTTTAAGAAGACGCAATACGATTAAAATAAAAATCTTTGATTAAATGGCTTTTACGAATTTCTTGCTTTTAACATTTGTGCATGTTAGTCGTAAAATAGGCTATACTCTCAAAGTATTCTAAAAGGGAAACAATTCAAAATTTTGAAAAGATTTTACATTTATACGGGGTTTTTAAGATGATACTCTTCCTATAATAAAAGATGTATGCAAATGAAATTTGATTTAAGAACTCGTCAAACTATGTACAGAAAAATTGGTATGGTGTTTAGGATAACATTATTGAAATTCATAAAATAATTTTTTTCTGTGTATTTATTAACTATTGCTTTGATTCAAAAACACATACCAGCTTTTGCTATACATATTAATAGCTATAACTAGAGAAATATTAAAACATTTGACCCAATAAACAAAGCCTTAGCATTTTAAAAGAAGAAAAATCAGTGATTTTTACGTTCTCTCTGTCTCTGAGATAAATAAATTTAAAGTTTTCATTGGCTGTAAAAATATATACAAATGCAATAAAATTATTAAATAAAATTACTTTATGTGCAGAATTCCTTACATAAAAAAGTTTCATATAGTTGTTTGGTGAATATCATTATTTTGTATGCTTAAAATTTAAAAATTTCAGAACTTAATTTTTTTAAAAAAGGCGAGAAAATAAATAGAATACAGTTTGCAAAATTTTTGGAGTAGATAAAGTTTGCCTCTGATGAGATGTTTGATATCATTTGATGTTTAAAAAAATAGAGTTTAGTTCGTAGTGTTAAAAAAAATTCAGGACTATATGCAATTTTTATTCTTTTAACGTAATATTTTTTTTTTCTTTTTGCTAACAGGTCAGCAGATTGCACCTTTAAATGTGGTGCAGCAGTTTTTTTTTCCACAAGACTCTAACGGTTACGGTTTTGAATGTTCAATTTATTTGAATTGTTTTTCTCTTCTTCGAATGAGGCAGGATAAGCTTATAAAATACTATATTACAATAATATGCAAATGATTATATATAAAAGTAAATATAATAAAAAGAAACAATTCATCTTTAAAAAGATTGTTTTATGAAAGCGAAAGTAAATAATGTTTCAAAAATATGTAATAATAATCAATCAAAAGAATGAACGTGGAATCTATCGGTTGTTATATAGACTATGAGAATGGAATCCAATCTCTTCACATCAGTTCAAAACAATGTGGCACTGTTAGAATTAATTAAAAGAATCAAAGGCTCATCTGCTAGACATAGTGGCTTCAGAATATGGATAGCAAAGAACATAACATTGCCATTTATCAGCTCAGAAAGTTTGTGGTATAATAGAAACAATATATGAAGAATAATTGGAGCTAAACTTTTTTTTTTTTTTTTTTTTTTTAATCTTTTGACCTATTTTCGTCAAATCATACGAACCATGCCTCCTTAATTTGTAAAAACTTTTTTTGTTTTTTAAAAATGACCAGCTGGAATTCGTAAATTTTAGAAGAATACTAAAAATAATTCGATATGTTTTATTTGGACAACATAAATCACTTAATTAAATAAATCCAATGAGGAAAGCGTTATTATGTTTGCATGGAAATAAGTTGATTCTTGAAACGCAACTGCCGTTGTGTTTCCACCCCGTCCCGCACAATGTCTTAGCATCGAGCTGCTTTCTATGTTACCTCAATGAGAAGAAAAAAAGAATTTCACCCTCTTCAAATAGAATTGTTTCCAGACACTCAAATAGCGCCGAATCACAACCAAAATAATAGAACTCGTTCGTTGAGCGATCATGTATATGTTGCTCTCAGTAATACGACCTTGGCACGTGCATCTGTACCCAATGCAATGGAGTTATCTCAAAACATCTGATGTTTTTGCTCACATTTTTTTGTACCTCTGTTACAATTAATGCTCTGTTGGGGGAATGATGAATTTTAATTGGATAATTAAGGCGCTTGGAACATAAACTTGCGCTTTAAACATTCACTGACAGTTTCGAAAGGTTTCTTTTTTGAAACGCTTTTTAGCGCTGACAGTTATCCTGATAGGACAGTTTATTTGAATTTTTTATCTTTAACCACAATATTGTAACTACTCAAGCCCCCATTTATTTCATCATGGCGGTAGGATCTACGGACGGGATAAATATTTGATGGCTATAACCGTACTCTGTCCGTGAATGTGTTCACTATCTTTTGGGAGAAGTAAATCTACGCTAAAATTTTTTAAATCATTGGTACGTAATTTTTTTTAATCGCATTTTATAAGGGAACAGTAATTTTAGTTTGTGATTGAGAAAAGGATCAATTAAAAATCCCATAAATGAATAAAAAAGTTTTAGTAAAACTTCGCTTTAATATTGACTGTAATATTAAATTGTGATTAATAACATTAAATTTCGGAAGTGGCAACATATATCTTAACTCGGATTAGAAAACTTTTTATTTCCGCTTTTTTTTTACTAATTATTGTACTTTTGTATTATTAATCACGATTTTGGCAAAAACCTTTAAGCGGACACAATGCGCTAAAATGACCAAAATAGCGGCGGGAACTTTCTTTTAATTTTGTCACTTTTTTAAATGCATGCTTCATCATTTAGCCAGTTATTTAAATTTCCTTTAACAGTGTGCCGTATCATTTCATTGACCTTCAAAACTTGCTTTTTCTCTCAGCTTTTTAATGTGTTTCTTTAACTCACAATGTAATTTTATCTGGGATAAAAACTTTGAAAGCTTTTATCTTACATTTTAAAGCGCTTAATTAAACTGACATTTTCTGAACACGATTGTTTTGGATGACATTACGATACAATAATTTAATTGTAATTAATAAAAATTTCTTGATTAAAACTAATTTTTTAAAGAATTAATTTTTACGCCAAGTTTCTCACCAAGTCGCCAAATGCATCGATAAATAATGTATCGCTTGCTTTAATTTTAATGACATGTAGCTTAATTGTTTAACATAAAGCTTAATTGAGCTAAAACATTTTACATGTATTTATTTTAGATGATAAATTTAATAAACGTCAAATAATAAATAAATTATTAAAAGTAACTATTGAATAAATTCAATTTAATTGAATGTTCCCTTTTGCTTTTAAAATTTAAGGTATAAAAAAAGTTATGTTACGCAAAGTGTGACGTTTGAAAGAAAACCCATGTTCAAAAAACTCGTTTTTTACCTGTGTTATTTTATTTCATGACGGTCATATATTTGAAATACAAAAGCTTTTTTTTTTTTGGCAGTCAATATAAAGTTTTGAAATTTTTTTTTCTGGCTGCTTTGTATCTGTGTAACACAATTCTGCGCATGGAATAATGATTTAGATAAATAGCCATTAAATGTAGTGTAAAAATTCCACAAAATTAAATGTAGTTGTTTTTCTTCCTGTTTTTCGCAGTGTCTGATAGATAAAAATTGTAATGCTATTAGTACATTCATAATATTGTGATAGATACTTCCAAGAAATTTGGAGAAAAAAATTGTTTACAAAATTTCAAATTTGTGGAAGTAATATGAATTTTGTAGAATTGGAACATTTTGAAAACAATAAAACTTTAAATATTTGTTTCTTTGAAAATGAAGAATTTTTTTCCTCAGATGTTCCTTCTCTCAGAGTCTTCATAATATCATAGATCACGCCCTGTGGAATAGAAGGTATTTTATTAAAAAAAACTTTTGATAGATTGGGAGAAAAATGTAAAATAAATATCTTAAATGAATTTTTTAAGCTTTACTATGGTATGGAAATAGAGGTTGTGACGATGGCCTTGCGTCAGTATGTAACTTTACACAGCCACATTTTAAAGAATAAAATTAAATAGGCAATAAAAGTTCAAAACTGTAATTGAAAATGCTTAAGATTAGAATAACACACTTTATTATCTAACAAAGAATATGCAAGATCGCTCTGAAATAATAAAGTATTAGCTTACTAAATCACTTATTCCGATTCATACACTTCTCGATCGTAGCAGATTCGACTCCTGCTATTCGGATCAGGAATCACTTCCGACTACTTTCAATACAAACGGATTAATTACAATGATTCACTTCAGTCTAAAACATCAGTTTGTCGTTATCCTCTATCTCGATTTTCTTATTTTCAATTCTTTTTCGCTTTATAGTCACAATCTCTAATTCAATTCATTTCACTTCGTATCTTTATCGATTTACCTAATCACGTTTCATTTGGTTGGCAAGGAGCTATTATTTTAAACAATTCCAATTACCGAAAAGTTCCCTAGGTTTGTGAAGAGAAAATCTCGAGTAGCCCAATGTCAAAGTTTCATAATGGAAAGAGAAAAAAAAAATTGTCACACCCGACATTTATTTTGTAGAATCATTTACCTTTCGAAGTATCAACGATCACGTCAACCCAGAAAGGATGTGAGAAAGCATTTGACAATTCAGTAGATAAGATCCTGAAGCTGATTTAGATTTAGTGCTTATGGAAAGGAAGAAAGCAGAAATACTAAGGTCACACTTTGAAGGTTTATATCTTTTATTCGCAGAATATCTTTCGAAAACGGAAGCTTTCTTCTACCGATTTTACGATCTGATTTTCGAGAACTGTTTCGATTCTATTCTTACAAGAGAAAAATATATATCTCTCCGCGATTTAAATGCTTCGTTTTTATTAACCTTCTTAACTCATTTAGTAATTGTCACTCGTCTCAATCTAACTAATGGAATTAATGAGTGTTTGTGTTTCCTGTCCACACGAAGAATGAATTATGAATTGCGCGATTCGGAAATAAAAATCGCATAACTCGCGACATTAATTAAGTAAACGTTGTAAATTATACTTTATTATCGCGCCAGATATATCTGATAGTGAATTTCGTCTTTCAAGGCTATCTTCGTGTCATGTTAAAGAATAATACTCGGAATTGAACACTTTCCGATAGCAAAACGCTTATATTCTTACTTCTTTATCTTTTAGAAAACAGGGTATTTTTTATATATTTACTCGTATCTATCCGAATCAGTCATTTTTTTTCTGGTGAAAAATATGTTCCATGTTTCGTCTCCTGTACTGTAATGCTGAATAACAGGTTTTGAAACTTACGTTTTCGAACGAAAAATGGCGCATTTTTGAAATGTTCCTATTTGTTAATGAGCATTGCTGCATCTTAAACAGATGTACGTGTTGGAACATCACTAACTTTCACGAAATTTGGAGCAATTTTATGCCTGGACCAGCTTCTTTGATATTAGGCGAATACAACTTCACAATCACAACCAAACGACAAGACCGGAACGAAATTTAAATTAGTTTCTCGTCCATTGCAATTTTCTAGGATATTGAATCAGGTTGGATTTTCGGCGACAGTTGTTTTTTTACTCTCTCCGAGGGATTGTTTATTGCCCCGTGGGGAAGATGGTTTTGTGGCCTTGGATTCGAACCCTCTATCTGTGAGTCCGCAGAACACTCTTCCCGGTATTTGCAGTGCTCCTGACAACTAGGCCAAATGTGATTCCCTGGGAGTTTTTGAATAATTCATAGTTTGAAATTTTATTTGGCCAGTTTATTTTTAAGTGTCTTCCCGAGTGGCTTAGTCTGAAAGGCGTTTAATTTCTGTTCGTGTGATTTAGTGAGTTTCCAAGCCTCACTTCCGTAAAGAAGGACCGCTAATACCGTTGTATGGCATAAGTTTAATTTGAGTTTAGTGCTTGCATTTGAGAGTTTCCGGAATCCTTACTTTGTTCTGAATGAATGTTAAGCTTTTATAAATTCAATTCTAGATTTTATTTCTTTATCTGTGTCTCTCGTTTTATCTATTGCAAAAGCTTTGTATTATTGAATAAAATTTAATACAGTGCATTTTGTGTCAAAAATAATGTGTCAAATATACGAAATTACTAAAACTTTAAAAAAAAAATGTTCTGTAACACCAGGGGAGGAGCAAAGGGGCGTTTGTATCTCCTAAGACAGACATTTTTCACATAGGCATTTTCCCGAATTTCCACCGACATTAAAATCTTTTCGTCACCTTTGTCTGTTTCAACATGAACTGCTGAAATATCGTTTTCCACTCTGTGGAATACTTAAAAACTACTTAAAAAGCAGTATCTCGGAAAAGCGCTTAAATGGACTCTGTTATACATTTGTAAAAATTATGTGTTCGTGAAGAAGAAATCTTAAATATTTCGCAAAAACAATAACAGCGAATAAATGTAACTTCAAAAAAAAAAAAAACCACCCAGTATGTATAGTATACTTTATTTCATTATGTTCACTAATGAATTCAATTTTCAAAAATATGTCGTAATAAATTTCTCCCAATTTTTGTATTGGATTGAAGTGAAACAAATATAAAAATTACATATTTTATTTACTAATCGATTTATGTATTAAATCATATGTAAGCTGAAATCAAGATATGACTGAAAATGAATAACATTATTTAAAATTTTAAGACAGCTGTGAGGCAGCCATTTTTTTATTATTATTTTGCCTCAATAATTTCAAACTACGTCTTTTTAGTTTGGCTTCCTTCTTGGAATATTTTCGGGTCAAATGATTTTAATATTGATTTACTGGTTTTTGCCACCCAAGGGGCTATTGTTTTAGGTAGATCACTTTTAAATTTTTTATCGTTTGCTCCAATTTTAATTACATTTTGCTTAAATATATTCAATTCTATAATTTATATAATAATATTCTCACTATTGTCCATTTCTTGATATTTCATCGTTTACTTTTATTCTTATACTTAATTGAGTAATTTAAAAATTATTATATAAATAAGGATACATCTTGGATACATATGTTCTTTGCAAAACTTTGCTTAGAGCTTTTCAATTTTTATATAATTATTGTAACATATTCTGATATTTTTTTGATATTTTCGTCTTACTTAGACTTGATTGTAATAAGTAAACTCTGACAATAAATTACTTAATGTCATAGAAAAGCTAATCTATAACCTATGGAATCCGCGTGTTTCTTTGTGCATACTCGTACTTGGTGATTCTTGGATTTAACGTTTCTTTACTCAAGGTTTATGCAGTCTCATTTTTCTTTTAATAAATCTTTATCGTGATCATCGATTAAGAAACGGTAGAATGATTAGACGACGTGCAAATAGCGAAAACACTCGAGTCACCGTTATCGTGTGTTTCAACATATCCTGAGCTTCCCTAACTAGTTCTCAATGTTTCATCTGCTTTCATAACTTTCTTCTTTCACAAACGCGAATCTTCGGAAATTTTTTGTAATTTTCTGTTTTGCTCGATATTATGAAATGTAAAAAACCGCAGCATGACGAACTACAAAACCCGTGCGCATGAAACTTAACAACATCATTAAATTTTATTTTGCAATTTGTTAACATATGCTAATATGTCGTTGTTTTGAGAAAATAGCGTCAGTAAAATATACGTGGGCATAAAATAAAAGATACATGGTGTTAGATTGAAAAGATTGGCATCATTGTACATAATGGTGAAAATAAGTACATTAGCATTGCTAACATATATTTAATTTAATATTTTACTGTCCGATTTTGTTTTAATATCCGAACGGATTATAATTTTTTATTTTAATGATTTATCGTTTGCTCTTATTTTAATATTTAATTGAATAATTTGATTTGTATGGCAGAATCGGCCGCTTTTATTCTTTTTGTTGTTAACGTTGGCAATGTTTTTATGCTTTAGTATGTTTTGCTTGTGAAAATAAAAGTGCCTCTGACATTTGAAGAAGGTTTTTTTTTTTCCTTTTCTTGATAGTAATTGCTTACGTGGAGCCTGAAAGTGCCCTTATTTTACGCTTATTAATATTCAATTTTAATAATTCTGCTTTTTCAAGAACTTAACAAAAAAAATACATTAAAGTGAAATTAGCAAAGCCGATTTTAATTTTCTATTTTATTCTGGTTTTAATGGATTGGTTGTTGTTTTTAATCCTTCATGTCTAGCTTAAGGCCTAACCAGATCCATGAGATCATTCACGGAAATAATAGCCATGGAACAGCTTTTGTCGAACCGAAATTCAGGAGCATCTGAGGCTAGAAATGTAACTTCACACTGACTGCCACGTAATTTTGGATTATGATCAGAAGACAAGGACTGCACCTGAGATGGCATTCCACTTTATAATTATAGCTAGCTGCATTTTGGAATAACGGTAGAAATTATAAATAAAAGTGGCGAATCTAAGTCGTGAGGATCACAATTGACTGACCGATGTGTCAATGATTTTTAAGTTAAGACAAAGTGAATTATTCGTCAGAAGTGCAACAGAATGGGCCACTAGCAAGGATTTTGATTCCGCATGAAATGATGAAGTGCATACTTGTGTAAAGTTCACTGTGTGTAATTGTAGCGGTTTGCTTCAAAAACGACTGGAATAAAGTCGTAGGTAACTCTATCGGTGGTAAATAACTTTTGTCTTAGTTGTTAAAGGCACTGAAAAATGGAGATCGGACGTGTTTTCTTTCGATCCAAAGTTTGGAAGTTCGAATCGCTGCCGTTACTCAAGATCAACCGACCTCCTCCTCCATGGGTAAAAAAATCCTCTCCAAATTGGCGGGCAAAAACATTAACGGTGAGTGATGACGCAGTACTTGAATACTTGATAGCATCACAGTCTAGAACTAGGTGCTTATACCCTCGAAGCAAACATGCCTTTTTATGTCTAAGACAACCACTCAGAAGTCTCGACTTGTGATATACCGGCTACGGAGCAGTCAAATAGACCCGCCATATCAACTACAGACATTCGATGACATCAGAGATACTATCCAAACGACACTCAATGCAATAGTGAGCGGATGTATATCGATTGCAGTAATAGATGTGAAAAACAACCTTCTTCAAAATATCGTTCTGAAAAATATCGTTCTTTCGTATCATCACGATGATACAGTTGTTGCTTAGGTGACTCGCTTCAGCAACGAGAGAAATAAAAGCCCTTGATTACTACCTCGATGGGGAATCCCTTTAGTCTTAGTTGTTAAAGGCACTAAAAAACTGAGACCGGACAAGTTTTCATCGGACCCACAGATTGGGAGTTTGAAACCTCGCTGTCGCTCATGATGGGTCTTCAAGAGATCTATCTTCAACGGTATCGAAAAACCATCATCCAAAATAGCTGGGAAAAATATTAATGCCCAATAATTAATTCCAATAAGAACTATACTACCAGTTATGCTGTTGTATAGAAGGAATCTAAACAAACTGGACAAATTGTTAAAAAGTGAAAGTATATTTTTAAGGCAAATATTTACTAAGATTTTACGTCGTTTCTATCACACATTATCAAATACGTCTGTACTCGTCGAGAGCTTCCTTCAGAGTGTGGTATTTACTTTATAGAAGCAAAACAAACAAACAAAAAATAATAAAAGAGTTCTAGAAATTCCAATCTTTTACAGCCGTTACTTATCTCTGATTTCGCGTGGGCTCATGGCTCACTTTTGGTGATTTTCGTGACAACTTGAATTGTTATCTCACTCGCCAAATTCCTACCACAATCATTTAAAAATTTTTTAAAGCCAAGTTCTGTTTAATATTCAGCCATTCCTATAGTTCTGTTTGGCTGTTTTTAATGAAATTAAGACTCTGAACGAAAGACTTGAGTCACAGATATGTCGTCGGCCATGTAGTCCACTCTTTCATCGGTTCGTTATCTTTTAATCTGTTGACCGCAATTCCTTAAAGTTTTCTCATAAATTACTTTAGGAGTTAAAATTTTTGGCAGATAATTCCATTTTTATGCTTAAAGATTATGAAGTATTGTTTTTTATGTTAATGAATGAATAGAATTGTGATGTTTGAAGAAAATATCTGAATATCATTTTCTCTAAGGTGGTTCAAATTATTCAGATGGAATAGAAGTTCCACTTGAAATTCTAACAGAAGGAAATTAGAAGATGCAGAATCGTCCATATCAAACGAATCACCGTAGCTCTAGTTTTTCAATGCCAGATATTTACAGATCTTTGTGAAATTTAATCAAATGCCGTAAAGTTATATCTTCAGATAACTGTTTGTACAATTATTTTTTCATTTTAATGCTTTTATTCTAATTTATCTGATTATGAAAAGAGGGGGGGAAAAGAAATCGTAGATAAAATTCTACACCAGCTTTATCATTTCCAAGTCCTGACTTTGTGATTGACGTCACATTGACCCAAATACTCAACAAAAATAGCGCGGACAATTGACTTAAAATGATCAGATCATATTAAGATGAGTAATGTGATGACAACTATGTAAGTGCGATTAAAGATGGTTTTATGGAACGAAATCGCTAGTTTTGCATGTTTGTTCTTCTTGGTGCTTTCAATATTTATATAAAAATTAAAAGCAATTCTTAAATTTATGTTTATTATCCAATACAATTTATGATTGGAGATGAAGTTATTATCCATTATTAATTAATTCGTGAAGCGTGTATTACATTGTGATTAAAATTTGTTACTTGAAGAATTTCTTATTTCGACAATTACGTATCGTAGAATGGGTGTAAGAATATGAAAATAGAGCCTTATGCATAGTTTTACTTTCTTTTCTTTTATATAATAATTTTTCCCTTTCACTGCAAAACATTTATCATGATATTACTTGTGTGGAATTATGGAACATTTTCAATATTAATCTTTTTCGTTAAAACAAGCCATATACTTTTAATAGGCATTTCAACAGTTCTTTTTGTCTACTATATTTTTTATTATAATCCATTGCTTTGAACAACACACCTCTTATAAGTGGGTAGAAATACTTTCCATTTTGAACAAGTATATATCCAACTATATATTCTGCAAAAAAAATATAGTTTATTTGCGTTGGCTTTTCTCGACAATGACGGCTGAAGTTAAATCGTTTTGGTAACTGACCCGATTGTTAATCCTTGTTTTTTGGTGGTGGTGTGTGTGGGGGGGGGATGTGTTAAAGGCGCTGCAAAACAAGACTGGACGACTTTTCTTGGATTCAATGATTGGGAGTTTGAATATCCGCAGTCATTCTAGGTCATCCAACTTCCCTATTGTAACGGAGTGAAAAGCCATTTCCCAAAGTGGAGGTAGAGCCTAGAACTACCAACTGCATGTAACGGCGCATACTTGCTTCTGTGTCTAATTAAGCCACCGACTCATAAAATCATGACTATTGATATACTGGCTACTCGCATGCGTCAAAAAGACTTGCAATTTTAACTGGAGACAATCGATGACACCAAAGGAAAATATGGATGAGTATGTGGTGACGACACCTGACAAAAATCATGAATGGGCTCCTTTACATTCGGAAAAAGATTCTCATTAAATGCGGTTTGACCCGTGTAAAAGATCAAGCGATATTTTAATTTTCCATGAATTTTGCGATCAAGACTTGATCTCTTGGGAACCACAAGCACCCTCACGCCAGATACTAGATTTTGCAGGTGGTATTTCCTTTGCCAGTTGGTGGGGGGAGAGTGAAGAAAATGACAAGTGTAAGTGCTATTACAACTCTGTGTTATTGAAAATATGATCTTCAAAATTTAAAATGACGCTCGGTATCGTTTAACGAAACCTGCAACAACCGACACAAATTGTTTATGACATACAAAAAAAATCAGAAAAAATTAAAGCGTTGATTAATTTACATATTTTTTTCAATAAAAACAAATAAATTGGTAATTTGTGTGAATATGTGAAGCGCCGAATAAAGTAACGGCTTAAAAATACTGTATAATTTCAGAAATACTGACAGGTGTTTCCTTTTAAAAGGAATGATATTTTTGAAATCTCTAAAATTGATGCACACTGAGACACTCTTACCAAAGGCAGCTACCTCATTGGCTGGTTGTTAAGATTAAGTCACACCTCCGTAGCTCCCATTTGACAAAAAAAAAAAGCTTTAGGAATTCCCCTGTTCTTGAAATCTTAATTTTTCTGCAGTATTTTCAAAATATAATTTTAATTCTTTAAGTATCAATGTAAATCTTAAATCAAAGTATATTTTCTAAATTCGAAGACAAAACGCGCAGTTCTGGGCAAGTGAAGCCAAAGGCAGCTCAAAACAGTATTTTTTTATGAGATAATTTAGATTAAGAGTTGAAACGTTCATGAGCTCCAGATAAAATCTTGTTAACGTATATTTTTTAAATGAATCATTTCACACTCTTCTTTGATATAAAGGTATGTAGCCTTTTTTACCCTTCGACTTTTATCTTGAGCATGAGAGAATGAAAGTGGATAATTTATTATTATTTATTTATTTTTGAAATCTTAAACAATTACTTTGTACAATTTAAAATGTGAGAAAAAAGATAAGCTCATTCTATGCATTATCATTTGAATAAAACAAATCACGTATTTAAAGTTTGATAAAAGAATCATTTTTGATTGGAAATGAAACATCAAACAAAAAATGGATACTTTTTTGATAACCCCATCGAAATGCAATCGACAACTGATAATAATACACTGCTTCACAATAGTAAAAGCGCTTAGCTTTTTATAAAAAAAAGTGTGTTGTTTCCAAAAAGGTGAAAAAACCCCGCAATCCACGGTTGCCGTCATGTTAAGTAAGAATTTGTTTTAATTATCATTAACTATGATAGATTATTAATCGTGAAAAATGTAATTGTGTTATTTGTCATAAAGTATTAGTGAATTAGTATTTTAAACTTTAAAAAATTCGTAGATATGTAAAATTAACTTCATTGCTTGTACTTAACATTTGTTTGTAATTCTGAGCTCTAAGAGAAGATTAAATGGATACGAATACGATATTAAACATATGCATTCAAATTGAAGTTAAGTAAATAAGAAAATTGAATTGAGATTAACTTTTATGGTTTCCTTTTAAATATTGAAAAAATAATGTTTACTTATTTAGGTACTTTATTTTTACTTCATTAAGAATTAATGTTTTATGCTTAGTAAATAAGAACGATATTACATATTAATATTGAAGAGTTAATGTTAACTTATTTCTAAGTTTTATCTTTGCTTATTTAAGAATTCATGTTTATTTACTTCATTTAGTAGATTAGAACGCGATATTACGCATATGTATTCAATGGAAGGGAAGTAAATAAGAAAATTGAATAAAGTTTTCCTTTTAAATAGTGAAGAATTTATGTTTACTTACCAAATGTTTACTTATTTAACAATTAATGTTTATTTATGCTTAATTAATGTTTATTTTTTTGGTAAGTAAAATCGGCGTTATTGCACATATGTAATCAAATTGAAGTGAAGGTAGTACGAAAATCGATTAGAGATTAACTTTCACGTTTTCCTTTTTAAATAATGAAGAATTAGTGTGTACTCGTTTTCTTTGTTATAAGTGTTTATTTATTATTTGCAATCAGTTTTTTAATATGTTACCTGTTATTGCTTTTTCAATTTAATAATCACTTTTATTTGATTGCGAAGTAAAACAGCGTATGAGTTTCAATGTTTTATCCCTTTTTTTTTATCATTCTGAGAAGTCAGTTGACGGATGGCCGCCATTTGACTTCGACAATGGTTTTAGCTTCTGTGGATATGGTGTATTCATTATATGTGTAAATTTTGACTGATAGATCCTGAGCCTCACATATATGTCGTGTTCGTTTCATTACTTAATACGGATTAAGATAATTGGAAGATATTGTTTCTTTGTATTGAATTAAACACGTTTTCAATAAATGCAGCTCGTGCTTACGTTTCAAATAAGTTCCTTTGCTTTGAAAAAGCAATGCTTTCGATTCGTGTTTACTACCGTGTTAGGCTTAATCTTACACGTGACAGAAACACAGCATGGTAAAATAATCATAGGAAAATAATTCAGTGTATTTTAAATAATATGATGAAGAAGTGAAAATGATAAGCTATTCAGCCTAGGTTTTAAATAGTAAATTTTAGTATTTAAATTGAGGATAAATTACAATTCGGTGTTGCCGTTCAAATAATTAATTTTTGATTTAACAGGGGTGATCAACATAGAGAGCAAACTCTTCCAATTAATATATTTCATGTGTTTGGACAATAAAAGTCCGAATATAACATTCGGATTCAGGTCATGCTGTTGTAAATATGGCCGCATTTCTCATCTATAAGCAAAAATTTAAGTTATTAGTAATATTTGAAGTATGTTCATTTTCCTCATTTTGAATATTAAATGTTTTTTTCGCAGGGTCTGGGGAACCGTCCGGCCTCTGTGATATATTTTTGATCGGCATATCGTATCTGTTGGTCATCTGCACTTTCCCCCTTTCTTTGTTCTTCTGCTTCAAGGTAAGTTGTTTGAATTATTTTCAAATATATCTTTCGCATATCCTTTTTGCATGATCTGTTTATTTTAGCACCCGTAGCATCTCCACTCTTGATTTTTCTCTCATAAGTCAGCCTTCTTTTATGCTACTTGTCGATCTGCCTACGTCGAGGCATGTTCTGTTGATTCTCTTCATCTGAATGTTCTAATTTTGAACTTTATAGAACTCGTAAATAGCTGAGTGCTCTCTGAATCTCGACATCCAGAACAACGTAAGTCTTCCAAGGTTACAGCTGTTCCAGAGCGTTAACATATTCCGACTGGGCTTTGATAAGATAAAGAGAAATTCGTTGACAGAGGCAGATCGAAGTTTATCCTCCTCAGTCCCGGCGTCGCCTGTAGGAAACACTAAACAACACTTTCAAAAAATCCCGCCAAGTTAAATAAAAGGCGTCATTGGTTTCCAGAATTAGTTAATTTTCTTGTCAATAGATGGTAGCTTTTAAAAAAATTGATTTTTAGTGAACATTTTGCATTCGTAGCTTATTTTTGGTAAAATGAAATTGGTGTTTTCCGAGAGAAAGAAAATTACGCGCTTGCGCATCGCTAAGTGTTCATATTTTTTTATTATTTGTATAGTAAAAAATTATTAAACACACTGTTGAATTCCTTAAACTTTTCCCGTTTATATATAACATTATTAATTTCTCCCCAAATCTTCCCACTTCTGATTAAGAATGCTGTTATTTCAGTGTCGCCTACAGGAGACACTGGGTCAATGGCTATCAAAATCACTCGATTTGAAACTATAATTAAGACAAATATTTCAGATCGGAATGATATTCTTTAATTGCTAACTGAATTCACCACATGTAGATATTTACGGTATACAGGTACGTATCTTATCTGTCATAAAATGAAATAAAACAGTTCCTTGTGATCACTGTAATTATATCTCATTTCCCAGAATTCGAATGTATTGGGCAGAAAAAACTATAACTTCTGTACTATAACTCCTATACAACATTTCTTAGAAATCATGAGTTTTCAATAAGAATCAACTTAAAATTGAGAAATTATTTAATAGTATAAGATAAAGTGAGGGAGAAAAAATGAATGATACATTTTGGAAATTAGGAATCTTCTGCAAACAGTTCCGACAGGAATATTTTGCGATTCAAATTTTACATTATGCTCAATTTACATTACGTTCTTATGCTAATTATTATAAATAACTAATTAAATTATAAATAAAGAATGATTTTAAATTAACATGATGATGTCACTTTGTCCCAATGTCTGCTTCCATGAGACACTTAATTTCTCAAAAATAAAAATTAAAATAATTTTTTAACATTTTTTCAGTAATTTTTCACGTGTTTAGAACCGATTGATACAAATTATTCTAACATTTATGGTTCAAAGTTGACCTTGGGTCTGAGAAGGTTATCTTCAGCAAGAATTCTTCAATTCCTGAATAGATTCCAGTTGATACGGTTGTCATGGATATCTCCTAACACTAAACTTATTTGTAAATATCTGTACACATATAATACAATTAAATACTTAACTTTAAGTCAAAATTTGTTCTTGGAGTTTATCATTGTAGCTTTACCACTCCTTGAAACAGTGTACACACTGTTTTTGATGATAACTATTTCTGATTGCTTTGAGAAGATGGTCAGTAGCGGATTTCTTGTAACTTAAATGCAGAGATGATAAAATATTCACAGAGTTTTAAAATGGTATATATGTAAAAATCATATTAGTTGCTCTCTTTTAAGAGTTGACGAAGGAAGATGTTATATTTGTATTTTCATATTTTCACTTTTCCATTTGAACCATCAGATTAATCAGAATTCATTTCAGCGTTCAAAATATCTGGAAAGAAACGGTTTATTATCTCTGTCGCATCCTTCAAAATAGCGACCTCCCGCCCCATTAAGAATTTCCTGTTTTAGAATATGCGAAATATTCGTCATTTTGTTCAGTGCTGAGAGCATTCAGAAGAAATATGGATCTCGTACGCCAGGCCATCAGGGCATTGTGCGCTGGTTTCGCCAATTCTAGAACAGTGCTTGTGTAAAAGAACGAGGCCAGGTGAAATAGGTGCTTCACACGATGCAGTGGATAGAGTTGAGAATATTCTGTATAGCCCACAGAAATCAATAAGTACCCCTGGTGGTAAGCTAGGTATTCCACAACCAGCCTGTAGGAATATTTTGCGTTTAAAATTACGTCTGAAACCGCACCACATTGGTATAGATCACATATTCCTAACGTTTTTATTCCTTTGTTGTGTAATCCACTAAAAGGAAGCATCGCTACCCTTATTGTCTGTGACTCGATATCCAAGTAACACAATACTCTTAAATAAAGTGAGTGACTATTCATTTAAATTGGTATAAAGTATAGTATATTGAAGTGGTATTAATTATATTGAAGTAATTATACTTTGTATTGAGTTTTTCATTCTATTGTCATCTTTGCTTCTTGACCAAATACGTCTGTATTCCCCGTAGAGCTCTCACTTGAATCCTCACACTTAACATACTCGCCAAAAAAGGATAAAATATTACTCTCGCCTCGGCCGTCACTTTGGTGGGGTCCTCGCTCTGTTGGCTTGTTTATGTGAGTTTTTGGGAGCTAGCTGTACCCGACAATTAGTAAGAACTTTTTCAATACACACTCCAACATCCCTGGAGGAAATTGAACTACTATTTATCTATCGCATGGCGGAAGAATTGACATATAAATCATTTGTTACTGTTTGAAGCATTTCCTTTTTAATGAAGTATTATTCGTATTCATTTTTTAATTACTTAGTTGAATATAGCAAATTCAAATCTAGTGATTAATTTTTCAGTCACCTTAATTTTTCGCAACGCGATTGTTTTGGATTATGACATACCTTTAAACACTGTTCTTAAAGGTTGATTCGCTGAGTATTGAGATTTCGTTTTTATCTTACTTGTACTGTAACTAATGAAGTATATGTTTGGCTTTCTTTCCCAGGTTGTTCAGGAATACGAGCGGGCTGTTATATTTCGATTAGGACGTTTGTCAAAAGGAGGAGCTAGAGGCCCAGGTAAGCTCCATTTTTGAAGATGTATTTTGAAATATTTTATACTTTTGTCTTTTTATTCTTTCGCCTATACAAATGGTAGACAAAACTAAATAGCTTATTAAAATCCTTAAAAAATCACTTTTGAAAGTGAATTATAATTTAAAATATAGGTCTTGAGAAATTCTCTATGTTACGGAATATTTTTTTAATCCTGTGAACTGTTTGTTATAACTATGTTATGTGCTTGAGTTTACTGAACAGAAAATAATGGATTAGTTATGCATGTGATTAATAACTTAAAATGTAATTGATATTTCGTATTAAAATGAAACTTAAGGTGATAAATTATCATTTTTTAAATTTTTTATTTCAGTACTTTTAGTAATCTAGCCGATATCGGACCAGAATACCGCCGTATTACCGATTACTGGAATATCGACAACAATAACGCATTCAAACAGCAGAAGCTATGTTTTATTGTGTAACAATTAGTGCATTCTACGTAAGTGTAGTGTTAAGCACACGAAACATTTATTGTTTTGTATTGATAGCCTGCATTATTCCGTAGAAGTATGCAACATGTGGCTATTAAATTACGAGACTAATGTTGTAAAACCTTTTATGTTTTGATTTTACACACATTTACTTATAATCATCTTCAACATACACCCCTCCTCTATCCCTACAACGCTCCGTGCAAACTTACCACTGCTCGAAACAATGCTGGAAGTATTTTACTATCAGTTCTTTCAAGACGCATGCCGCTTTCCCTTTCACAGCTTCAACGGACTCAACTCTTGTCCTTTGAATACAGATTTCACTTTAGGAAACATATAGAAGTCGCATGGCGCAAGATCCGGCGAATAAGGTGGATGATCTAACACTGGGATGCTGTATCTGACCTCTTGACAGATAATGAATGTAGTATGAGTTGTACTTCCACGATTCGGGTGATATTTTTCCATATTCTTTCCCGGAGTTCAACAAGAACTTGAAAGTAGTAATGTTGATTAATAGTTTGACTTTCAGGAAACCTGTGAAGGTACAGAATCCCATGAATATCGAAAAAAACCCGATCATAATTGCTCTGATTTTTTATTTGCTCTTTCGAGCTTTTTGGCTCTCTGTGAAGATAGGCTCTTCCAGTGCATGAATTGACCCTTCGTTTCAGGATCATAAGTAAAAAAACCCACGATTTGTCACTCGTTATAATCCTTTTTAATAGGTTTAGGTCATTTTTAATGGCATCCAAAGTGTCAGAACAAACATTTTTGTGAGCTTCTTGTTGTACAAACGTGATAATTTTAGGCATTACTTTGCGTATTGAAATTCTTTTGTAGAATTTGTCGTACGGATTCTTTGTCTACTCCTACAGTTTCAGCAGTCGCACGAATGCTTAACCAACGGATAGGTCGAACCAATTACCAATATTTTCGATATTGTCATCCGTTTTTGTCGTGAAACAAGAAAATAACTTTAAAGCGAACGAAGGCTACGGGCATACGAGTTTGTTTACAGAAGCGAGAGGCACTGCATTCAAAAGAGAAGGCTTCACGCTAAACAGCTGACGTCTGGCGCTTGGGTACTTCTGTTGCAGCGCCAGTCCCATTATTTAATATCCACACCTCGTGAAGCATAGAATGACACCTTTCAAGTTTCTATATCTGGATAAAAACGCCGGATTACTGGCAGGATCGAACGATGAAGTGCCGGATAATAGAGAATATACTCTTCTTCAAAAAAACTGCCGCAGCCGAATGGAAAAAAGGTACATCAACGGAAATTAAGACAATGTTTCGTCTCTGTTAGATTTAAGTTTAGTTTTTATTATCGTCGCACTAGAAGCAACGCGAGGGCTATTGGCGACGGACCTCGTCATTTTGAACCTCGGTCAAGTGACGAGGACGACACCTGAGCTGGCAACCCCCTCTCCTGACTTCCACACCACGCCAAACCGGAGGACTTTGGGCCCAGACAGATTTAATGTGCATCAGCTCCGGCTATACGGCGGGTCTTCAGAGGCCAAGGATCGAACCCGTGACTGAAAGAAAAACGCAGGCCACGAATCCGATGTCGTACGGATTTCGTGGCCTGCGTAAGCATTTATTGTAAGCATTTTATTGTATCAACAAGCACGGGATTAGTGGAGTCAAAACTTCTTTTATAGCGTCTACGACTCTTTGCCTCGACATTTGGCAGAATGCATCAGAAATAACGGCGGTTCAATATCCTATTGAAAGTTGTAAGGATTTAATATTTTGAGACCAATAAGTTTTGTCACCCCTTCGCTGAGGTTTTAATCGTTTCTTGTTGCTGGTGAGTACTAATTTTCAAATGTCATTTCAATCTGACTATTCTCACTAGGGGCAAGTTTATTTTATTTCTTACAATGAGTGTGTTAGTGTAAAATTCCGTATTTTTTAAAACTATAAACCATAATTTATGTTAATTTCATCAATATTAATTAATATTTTTAATTTTTTTCTTACTCATTTAATGTTTATTTTTTAGTTTTTGCGAAGAATCAACTATTTAAGCGGAATATATGTGCTTCACTTAGAATGAGGATGATAGAATTTTTTTTGCTATCCATTTTGTAATCCAAATATTTGTTGCATTTATTATGAAATTTTTTTTCGGAATAAATACAAACATCTACCACATAAAAACTATGTATAGTTTATGTATGCTAAATCAGTATAAAGAATTGATGTTGGATTTATTAATTTCATTTTAACAT
>BMAW01039401.1:9371-32536 GCA_019974015.1 Nephila pilipes | reverse complement strand
GTGTGTGTGTGTCATCAAATTTTCGATCGTTAATTTAACCAACTTCCCATCAAGCTAGAAATCTGAAACCTTGGGAATCGTTCTCACTAGCCTAACAATACGATATTTGGACATTTGCGACAAGTTTTAGCTAGTATTTCCTTCAATAATGCAGTTTATCCCAACCACTTGGCGCGATTTCAAAAATTGGCATCAAACTTGGCGATTTTTTTGTTTGGCTGAACGTTAAGTCCGTAAAACGGACCAGGGTAGCCACATTTGGCAAAATACTGCCAAATAATTCTTGTCGCCAAGAGTGATTGGGTTAAACTGCATTCCAACCATTTAATTTACAGAATTAATTAATTAATTTTAGTTACTTTTAACGTTTTTATGTATTTCACTTGGTTCGTGTTTCTGTGTGTGTGTGTGTGTGTGTCATCAAATTTTCTATCGTTAAATTAACCAACTTCCCATCAAGCTAGAGTTCTGAAATTTCGGGAACCGTTCTTACTTGCCTAACAATGCAATATTTAGATATTTGCGACCAGTTTTAACTAATATTTCAATAATCTTTCTTAATAAATTTTGCCACTATATAAAAACGTTGTTTTTAAAAACGTTGGTTTTTATCTCGAATTATTCTTCCTGACTTCATGTAGCATCCAGTGCAGAATATATAAATTTGTAATTATTATTTATTTGTGCTGGTGGTTAGTAGTAATCCATTGAAACATGCCAACAGTAAATTAACGAAAGTTTGGCGGCGCTTGGCCAAATAACATTGCTCGCCAAACAACATTGTTTTAAATTATTTTCAAAAAGTTAATCGAAGAAAAATTATTTCAAATCCATTATATATATATATATATATATATATATATATATATATATATAGATACGTTCCGGCTAGGAATTCTGCTTTATTATTAATCCACGAAATGAATAATTCTGGTTATTGTAATTTCTTCAATTTCGAAATAATCGATACCCGTTTATTGTCTGACAAGAACGAATATCTTCTTTCCGAACTATTTTAGCGCAACTTTCAGTGGCAGAAGCGCGCCAAAATAAACGAAGAAATAAAGTTCAAAAAAGTCAAATGTTAAGTATTTTGGGTTCGTGTGCAGGAAATTTTTGCTAATGGGAGTCGTATGTGTTTTACCATTCACCAAATGACACTGTTCCTGGGGACGAATTTCACCGAATCGTAGTGAGCACGCAAGTCGCCATTTTGCGTGACCGAAATTCTATTTCGAATGAAATGAAAAAATTTTTTTCTTCTTCTGTGAAGAGCATTGTATACTTTTTTTCTAATAAAATCCAGAGTTATAAATGTGAAGAAAATATCGTTCGCTAGCAGTAGATTTATTTTCGAATGAATTCAATTCCAGTGGATCATTATCAACAGATAATGAAAGGAAACAGAACTTACTGTTATTATTGTGAATGGCTTATATCAATATAAAAAAGAAAGCACAGTGTTTTTTTTGAAAAAGAATATAAATAGGGACTCGGGAAATTTTATGAGACATTATAAATTGATTCTTTTGTAAAATTAAATTCGCAAATTGGTCAAATATCGGTTACAGATCTGTATTTTTAAATAATATCTTGTTTTATTTATTAATTATTAAACACAACTTTAATCAGAATCAAAATAATTATTTCAGATTTTTATGTATCAAGCAAAAAACAATGTCGTTAAAGTTTGTAAAAAATTGTGTTAAAAAAGGCAAAGTTTTGCAAAGAAGCGCTTTTTTATATAATTATTATTAAATTATTCAATTGAATGTGAGAATTAAAGTAAACTATGAAATATTGAGAAATGGACAATAGTAAACTTCTCCGATATTAAAGCAAACGATAAATTATAAAACTGAATATATGTAAGCATAATGTCATTAAAATTAAAAGAAATGATGAATTATTAAATTGATATTATATCAGCTACATGTAATTAAAATTAAAGCAAACGATAAAAAAAATTGAAAAGTGATCTGATACGCCAAAACGTCCCACCTAAAACAATAGCCCCTTAGATGGCTAATTAAATTCTAAAAGCGTATGCACTCGAAGTACTATGCGTTTTTTGTATTAGCATTTCTTGTGTTTTTTTATCGATTAAATTGTGTAGGAATAATGTTTTCCTCTCAAATATTACATCACCTCTTTCAATTCAAAGTTTTTAAATGAACATCTTTATGTATTACTCGAATTAAAATGTGTGTAAATTGTTTTCCATCGGATACAAATCGGAAGATTACAGAGGTTGTTTGATTGTTTCAATTGTTGTTTAAGTGAAGGCTTTTATTTGAGTGTGATAAGATAAATCAAATACAATTGTATACAATTACAATTGTTTACAATTCTCAATTTTCCTTAGGTTATTATTTTTCGTTCTCTTTTAAAATAACCTAATATTTTTTAAAAATATTGTAACCTCAATAAATATCAGAACATTTAATCTGAAATAATGTAAAATAATACCTCTACGCCATTTTTTTTGGCAGAATTTAGCTGTTTTTTTTCTTTTTTTCTTTTTTAAATACTGTTAGACAGTGGTGAATCCAGGGGTTGATCTCGGGGCCTCTGTTAGAATTTCAGGCAAAGGCAAAAACACGTACACGAGCAGAAATTCCTAATCAAATTTAAACGTATTTATTTTGTACCATTATTTCAAAGTTGTTTCTTGTGTCCGAGCACAGGATCGACCTATATATCATACTGTGACTTTTTAGTTCTTAGTTCTTAAATTTTTATTTGATTTCTGAGGTAATATTTAGTTTATTTTTAGATTAAGGACTAAATTATCATAAATAATTTATGAAATAAACTTTGTAAATAAAAGAAAAACAATTGTGCACCCCGTTGCCATTGTTTTGTACTTTACAAAGCTCGAAAATATATCGTAATCAATAATGTAAAAATAAATTATCGTGATTTCCTTTTTTATCAGCGGTTTCCCAACCTAGGAACGCGTAACCCATAGGGTATGGAATAGGTCGTTAGGGGTACATAAAAGGAAAAGCGTAATGGCGACCACCCAAATGTAAAATTAAAAAGACTTAAAAGAATTTCAAAAAACAGAAGTTTCAACTAATATTGTTAGTGGTAACATTAACCTCCCAATCAATAAAATACTTGATGAAAGAGAGGTCACGTCTGTTGGAAGAATCGAATGACCTCCTCCAGCCTGGGAACCTACTCAGTTTTTTAACTCCTCGCAGTGATGAATAGAATAGACGAAAAGAGTGAACTTTCTAAAAAAAGCCCTTTTTTTTCCGTTTGGCTTACGGGTTTTGTTAAAAAGGACGAGTTTTTTCTACGTATACTTACATATAAAGTGTATAAAGCTGAAAATGAAACACAGCTTCGGATTTGAGATTATATTTATCCTCTATTGTGTCTTAATTTTTCAAAACTTTCTAATTCAATACGGTCCAAATATGCCATTCATCTGTAATATGAGCTATTCTCCCTCTGATTAACAGTTTTTTTTCCTCCTGAATTTATATGTTAAATTCCCAACTTCTTACCAAGCAAATAAAACGTAATGCAAATGAAGTAAACTTTAGAAGTGGAATGAATAGGTTTAAAGTATAAAAGCGACTGGGAAATTAAAAGAATAATAAGGTTGCAGCGATAGGAAGGGTGTTCGTTTAATGTGCACGTATGTTGTAGATTTGGCGAGATTAGGACTCAAAGTTGTCGGAGCAACTGAATACTTGAAGGAAGTACTCGCATCATATTCCGGTAACTGTATTCTTTCATAAATTATAGGAGTCGTTAGCACTCGTCGGTACATTAAACTGTTTGAAAGCATTCCCCTTATTAGAGGATCAATAAAACCTATATTCTGGATATAATTGTTTATTTTAATTACTTTGTCTGTGCTTGAACTTTAGATCTTGTGATTAGAGTAATAATTAACATGACAGAAGATAAAAATAAATAAAAAGGATTTCATCCCAAATCTTTCATTTCCCCCTGTTTTTGTGGGTATTTGTTTGCTTACTTAAAAAAAAATAAGAAATATAACTAAAAAAATTGACCATTTAATTTAATTCGACATACACTTTATTTGGGAGGTTTTAGGAATCTGTAATGTATGAAACAAATGGAGGGTGGGAAGGACGCTGGAGGGTTCGAAGTCAGGAGTACGCTGAAACGAACCAAACCATCTGGGGATAAGTGAACTGAAAAAAGTTGTGAACCGCTGCTTTAAAATTATTATTATTATTGATATTATTTAAAGTTTTTTATTGGTATATGGAAATACACTGCTGGCCACACAAAATGCAACACCCAGAAGGACCAGAGATATCACAGCGAAATTTATTTGGCAGATAACATATTGTACAAAGATCAAACGATTAAAATTACATCCTCTTGTGAAGTGAGGATGATGACAAAATCAGTAATTAGTGTAGCCGCCATTGTTGACTATAACCACTGCCACATGCCTCGGCATAGAATCAAAGAGGCTTTGGATGTATCCTTGAGCTACAGCGGTCCATGCGGCTTCCATATATTGCCAAAGTTGATCTGGTGTAGCAGCGGGTGGAGTATTCCGGGCCAGTCGTTGTGCAAGCATGGACCACACCTTTTTGATTGGTGATAGATCGGGAGAACAAGCAGGCCAAAGAAGCAATTCAATCTGATGGGTAATGAAGAAATCTTGAACACTGCGTGCCAAGTGTGGTCACGCATTATCCTGTTGGAATATGGTTGATGGCAAGCGCTGAAGGTATGGGAGGACCATGGGTTCCAACACCTCAGAGATGTAGCGCTGGCTGTTCAGTGTACCGGTAATGCGTACTAGAGGGGTGCGGGAGAGAAATTCAGTACCACCCCAAACCATGATACCGAGTGCAGGACCAGTGTGGTGATGCATAACGCAACAGTTCAGCAGGCTCTTACCCCGGTGTCTCCAAACTCGAATCCGACCATCGTGATGTTGCAGGCAGAAGCGATATTCATCAGTAAACACAATGTCGTTCCATTCCGTTGTCCATGTCCGCCGTTCATCACCCCATTGGCGGCACAAACACCTGTGGTTTCGAGTCAAGGGTAAGCGAAGCAATGGACGCCTTGAGGACATTCCACTCTGCTGCAAACGGCGTCTAATGGTACGAGGGGACACCGAATCATGCATAGCAGACTGAATCTGTTGGACTATGGTTCGTGATGTGCCTGCGCGATCCATCACTGCCATGCTCACAATCTGCCTGTTATCACGGGCAGTGATGCAACGAGGTGGGTGCAATCGGCCCCGTGAATCCGTCGTTCCCTCCTGCATCCAGCGATCACAGATCTGCATCACAGTTGCTTGATTTCGTCCAACACGTTGACCGATTTCTCTGAAGGATAATCCGCAATCCCTATATGCTGCTATTCTTCCTCGGTCGAATTCAGAATCATGGTCAAAAGACGCTCGATGTCTTACACGAGGCATAGGTAAACAGCTTACGCAAAAAAAAAACGTACGAAAAAACAATTGCCATATTTTAAATCGCCGGTTTGTTCTCCCCTTATATAGCGCTTGCGAGTGGCGCTGCGGTCGCCCGTCATGTGTGTCTGCGCTGCAATGCTAATGATTTGCTTAGCTCATCATCACAAACGCATGGTATGAATTTCACATGGTTTGCATGCTTCCTTCAGGGTGTTGCATTTTGTGTGGCCAGCAGTGTATATGTTCTGGGAAATTACCAAAACTAACGCATTTAAACAGCAAAAACTATTTATTACTATATCAAATTTAGTTCAGTTCACTACAAAAAGCGTCAAACACTCGAAATAACTAAAACTACAAAAGAATGCACTGCTTTGTATCGATAGCCTACATTATTCTATTGAAGTAAGAGGCATGAAATAATTTTCTATGACTTGGCCTGTATAAAAATGCCGGATGACTGTCATGGCAGGAAAATGTGGAAGTATATGATTGTATAGGGAGTACTGAATTTTTAAATTACATTACTCGAAAAGCTTTTTATTGCTTTGCATGTGTTTCATAACATATGTTTAATAAGGATTAGCAGTGTTGTGTGTGTGTGTGTAATACGCGGTAATTTTTTATATATTTATAATAAGCTTTTATCACGTAAAGTCTGCATTAAAACTCATTTCTGAATGCACGTTGTGCTCCCGTTCTAAAATCATTTATGACATATTTGCTCGATAATTATGATTGAACTAATCTTTAATGTTTTGCAGCTGTAGAAAAATCATTCTTTTTGTATTGTCTCCCTTATCTTAAAGAGAAATTTAAATATATAGGGCATTTTCAGCATTGTTTGCCTATTAAATATTCATGCTCAGTGCATATTTATTGCGAAAAAGTGTTGAAAGTGTTCTGCGTATGAATTTATGATGCAGTTAATGTTAATTGTCTAAGTATTTCCCCATTGTTTTAAATACTACACTCAATAGTTTAGATGTTTAAAATTAAAATTTTGTGGTTTTGAGGAATATTTAAAAGTATTTATATATATATGTCTTACAGTATGAATTTTGTCTCAAAGTCTTTCTAATTATTATTATTGGTTTCAAAATATAATCAAAAGTAGAATTTTTAAGAATATCTTGTTTAGACATTTACTTGAATAAGTCATTATTGCATTTTGTGACCGCGGTTGCTTAGTGATCATCGTCGCGGACTCGCCGGCGGCGTTTTTCGTCGAGTCGTACGTTCGGGCCTTAATGCCACAAAGACCCGCCGTGTAGCCGGGGTTGATGCTCATTAAATCTCAAAGTCCTCCTATTGGCGTGGTGTGAAAGTTAGGAGAGTAGAATGCCAGCTAAGGTGTCGTTCTCGACTCAAAATTGCGAATCGCATTGCCAATAACCCTCGTGTTGCTTCTGGAGCTGCGTTAATAAAACCAATCAATCATTATTAGGTTTAAAACGTTGCTCTTTTGATTTCGTTTACAAAAATTTTTTAAGTTGAAATTTTATTATTTATTATTATTTATGCTGACTTATCAGTCAATGATTTTTCGATGAGCATTTCATTTTTAAAAGTTCAGTCATTGTTGCTGTATGTTGGATTAAAACTAAAACACCAGTCTATATATTGTGCTTCAAATTATTTTGTTATTAGTTAATCACCGTCTGAGCCCCCGTAAATATGTAACAGTCGGGGCCCATGGTTACTAAACCGAATGGTTAAGTGAACTGCGAGTAGCAAAATAAGTATAAGTTGAACGGATAATCAAACAAACATTTGTAGAGATTGGTGTTTTCCGCTGTTCCAGTCCTTTAACTTTTCATTCATTTATCAATGTTATAATAAACGGTATCGGGGCCCAAAGTCATCCCGTTGGCGTGCTGTGGAAGTTAAGAGAGGGTATGGTCCTCGTCACTTGACTGAGTTTCAAAATTACGAGGTCCGTCGCCATTAGTCCTCTTGTTGTTTCCAGTGCGACGTTAATAAAACTAATCTAAACTTATAACAAACGGACGAATTTTGTAACGCCATTCCGCTTCTGTCTGGCATTTGTGTGCCATGATTTCGTTTAATATAACTTTAAACGATAAGAAACTCTCTAAAGAAATTCAAGACTAATCCAGCTTAATTATTTATTTATCAATTAGTAGAATAAGGTAGCTCTCTCTTTTGATCTCAATCTTAACGAACAAATTTAATTATCGTTGAGAATACATTATCTTACCGAGACCTCTCAGTTGAAATCATCTGACAGTCTTTCAGAAACACCAGTAGTCGATAGTTGCCACTCTTGATAGTAACATTCGTTACTTTCTGTATCTATACCCAGAGTTACCCTCTATATCTCTTCTAAATTTCCCTTTCCTTTGAAAACCTTGTATCTGAATCACTACACTTTATTTCGATCTGCATGTAATTAACATAACCACGTTTCATTTTGGTTGGGAAGGAATTTTATGCAATCTATCTCAAAGAAAGTCCCCGAGGTTAGTGAAGAGAAAATCGCGAATAGCCCTACGTCACAGTTTTAGTTTCATTTTTTATAACCATCCACATAGTGTAGACTCATGCAGATTAAGTGTTCCCTATCAATTTATCCTCGTCTTGCCCCCTTTCGAAATCATTCGACAACATTAAGTTTTTCCTTGATCATATTAGCCTTTTGTTTATGTTTGCATTATTTCGATATCATCTCTAATCTTGTATAAGGAAAAAAAATATTTTTAATTCTAAATATTTGATCAATGTGAAATGATTGAACGTACATATAATCTCACTGACCATGAGATCTAGAGATCTCTTGCAAAAAATAACCAAAACACTACAATATATTTCACTTTCCGAGAAATGGCGATTCACACACACACACACAAATATATATATATATATATATATATATATATATAAATGATGGAAAGAAAATCTTATTAATGTCCTGAAATCGTGACGTCATCCGAAGAAAGGATTAATCTGAATTTTATAAAAAGAAAAAGAAAAATTATAACGAAACGGGGTGGACATGCAAAAATAACAACATCTGTATATTATTACCTTTAATTATTTTTAGTGATGTATGAAATCTTAGAACTCAGCATGATTTATAAATGTCAACGTTGTCGATAAAATTATAATTTCGAACGTCGGCTCTTCACAGTTAGGCTCTGCCAGTGATCCAGCGTTTATACACAGGAAAATTACGACACAGACAATTATTTTATGCCTTTTCTTTCCACTGGGAATAACGTTGGCTATCAGTTCAAAACAATGCATTTTTTGTAGTTTTAGTTATTTTGTGTGTTTGAGACTTTATGTGTGTTTACTGTATTACATTTATACAATATTGCATAGCGTTTCTTGTTAAAAAGCGTTATTATAAGTGATTTTCCAGTAATACGGTGGCTCTTTGATCCGATATCTGCCTTATTATCTAGAGCAGGGGTCGCCAAAGTGGTCTATATAGACCCCTAGGGGTCTATTTAACAACAGTAGGGGTCTATCTGGCCCAAGGGGTCGAATGGGGGTCTATTGGGACTCGAAGGAAAAACAGTTCTAAATACGCAAATCACACATACCTAACTGCGTTCGTAAAAATTTAAAATATTTTTATAATTGACTTAATATTATATTCTTTATAGAAAATAAAATAATTAATCAGAAAACAATCTGCCCCTTTTTTCCTTATGTGTTTTCGTATGTATACCGTGACGTCACAACGAAACTTTACGACCTTGTGACCAAAAATATGTGAAACTTTACGAAATGGCTCAGCCATTTATGCTGGCGTTTCCAAGTTCGTATATGGTTGAAGCCAGTTTCAGTCAAGTTAATTCAATTTTTAATAAAAACAGAAATAAATTAAATGTGGAGCTTCGAGGGGATTTACGGTTAAAATTGACTAATTTCGAACCCAATATAGCGAACCTTGCCAAGAAACAACAGGCACACTCATCTCATTAAGAAGTAAAAAATCTGTAGCTACTTTACTTACTGTTTCTGATTTATTAAATATTTAGACTAATATATAGTTTTATTTTAATTACCTGAAAATTACCTTTGTGGGGGTCTATGGAGATTTCGAAAAATTATATAGGGGGCGATGATCAAAAAAGTTTGGCGACCCTTGATCTAGAGAGTACACATACTGTATTTGATTTAACATTAATGCTGTAATTTAGTTTGTAATGAAGAATGAGAAATAAAATACTATTCCTAGAAACTTGTTTGAATGTTCTTCATGTTCTATTAATGAAAAAATCGTATTCCATGTTATTATTTCATGAAAACTGTTTTTTATCTTTTTGTATATCTTTTTTAAATTTAAATAATTACTTATTTGTGAAAATAGTTAAGCGGAATTTATAAATAAGTTGTTTTTTTACTACACACAGTTATTTTATTGTATTACTTTTTTGAACATTAACTCGTGCAATTTCCCGTTTCATTTCAGGATTGTTCTTCATTCTGCCTTGTACCGACAATTATTGCAAATGTGATTTGAGAACTGTATCATTCAACGTACCACCACAAGAGGTACAATACACAAAATACATTTTTTTTATAAATTTTCATTCGTTCTTTATAGTGTTTTGAAATGTTTTATAACCCTAATAGGTACATCCACATGTTGACTTATTTTTTATATAGTTCCGACACATGCACCATTAGTATATTGAAGAAAAATCAATCTCTTAACTATCTCTGTTCGTTTGACTATTTGTATCGGGAACTACTGTTAACAATTGTCCTACCCAGTGGTGGATCCTGAAAAAAATCGACAAGGGAGGGGGTGAGATGGTGTAACTGATATTTTTTCAAAATATTGACTCAATTTTTGAATACTTGTTATAATATAATCAGCAATATGATATTTTTGAAAATACTCGGGAAATTTTACTACCTGAAGTAGTTTTTTTAAAAAAAATAAAAAAATGAAGTGACTTGAAGTATTTCAGACAGTTTAGAAAATTATATATTATAGAAAATTTAATGCAACGAGTTACGAAAAGTTTGTAACTATTCTTTATAGAAAATTTTGAAGTAATATAAAAGTTATTTATTTATTACAAAATGAGTTGAGTTGAAGTCAAATAATCGATCATTATAACCAGAAACTAGTTTAGGAATTTCATCCTTTAGATTGGGAAATTTCAAATGTTCGATAGTTAGAAAAGTCTAAAAGATTTAAACTTATTGATTTTATGTATTTTTAGATTTTTTTAAAACTAAATGTAAACTTTTCTTTGTTTAATTGACTGACTCAGGAAACCGAATATTTATTAGTTTGAATATATAGAGCTCAGCTGTGTATGCAATATTCTGTGAGCTCTGATAACTGTAATTCTAAGAATTAGGCCAATCAATAATTACCATAGTTACATTCGAAACTTTGTTCACACTTTATTGCGTATTATACATTATAAAAACATTTTTTTGTTTTTTGAATTCATGCTGGGCAATAAGCATTAATACTTAAATACCAAAGTATTGTATGATGTCTGGATGTTGAAAATCAATCATGGAGAAGTTTCTATGGTCTAGTTAAATGTTTTACCGAAATGCTATTAAAATTGTTGAACTAAGTTATCATTTGTATAATATTTGTAATAAAAAATACCGGGATGCTTACATGAAGACTTTGCAAAAAACACTTCCTTATATAAGAAAAAAAAAAAAGAGGGAAGGAATCGAAATATTTTTTTTCGTACGAAGCGATGTATACAAAAAAAAAAAAAAAAAAAAAAATCCTCGCGAATATCTTTATGTCATTAATTATTGATAATTTGATTTCATGATCAAATTCACATTTGTAAATACGTATATTAAAAGTCTGTCTCGGTTTTTGTATATTTCCTTTTTTTATTTTGTATTGGTGAATTTCTGTCTGTTTTTAGTTTTCTTGGTCTATATCTTAATTATAATGCGATTACTGAAGGTCTGATGGTTGGATCCGTGAAACTAGTTTAAACACACATTTTCCGCATTTTTTTCGTATATATATATAACGATCTCACATAAAACTAATTTAATTTTCCTAAGTTAAGTTAAAGTGTTCATTCCTATTTTTGGATCTAATTCCAAATTATGCTTTTATTTATTAGATAACGCGCTCATAAAATCTGTTGTATGCACTTTACCGAAATCATAAATAATTCCACCAGACTAAGAGACGTCATGTTAATTCATCAGAATCTGTACATCTTATATCACGTGAATTCCACGTGATCCGGATAAATCCCTAGATATCCCTATCTTCAAAATCGACTGCACCGTAAAATTTTTTTCTCATCTGTTCTTCTTCTCTTTCACGATGTAATCGAGATGGTGGAGCTGCTTGCTTCCCTGGCCTTATATTTTAATGATGTGTTTATCTATCCCCCCCTCTCTCATCGAAATGAATAAATAATCTTCAGTGAACTGAAGTGTACTTACTCAACCCTGAATCATAAATGTATTTATGTGAATTTTTGGCTCATTTTCATCAGAACATTTTGTTTATTTTTAACTCAGGATAATATTTTTAATTTAACTGATAGTTTAATTTGATAATTTTCTGATTTTTTCCTATTAATTCTATCCTATTTAAATTGTTCTAATAAATTTGTGTGGTTATCATTTGTATTTTAGTAAGATTTTATTTACACAAACACATACGCACAAACACACACGCACACGTGTGTGTATGTGTGTAATATACACTGCTGGCCATATCCAAAGTACATAACCATTAAGGACAAGAGACATCAAAGCTAAATTTATTAGAGAGATAACACACGACACGAAGGTGAAATAATCTTCTGAGACGAGAGAAAGACGACGAAATCGTTACTGAGTGTTACCGCCTGTGCTGACAATAAACGATGTTACACGCCTCAGCATTTATTATATAATTACATTATTATTATTCTATGAAGTTAATATGCAGTTATTCTGTTTAATATGTAGGTTCTGAGTAAGGATTCTGTAACCGTATCCGTGGATGCTGTCGTCTACTATCGCATCAGCGATGCCACTACAGCCGTCTCAAATGTTGCCAACTATGATTCATCTACTCAACTTCTTGCAGCCACCACACTTCGAACAGTTCTTGGAACAAAGAGCCTGTCTGAAATTCTGTCGGAGAGGGAACACATCAGCCATGTTATGCAGGTGAGAAAGAACAAATATGAACTTTTGCTTGTGTTCTGTTATTTAGTTCGGCAATTAAAAACTGACTTTTGAAAAAAGAAGTGTTTAATGTCGTGTTTATAGGTGAAGAGGATTTTTATAAATGCACGAAAAGTGTTGTAAACGCCCCATTTATTTCTTCTGTCTCTTTCTATTATATAATAGTCACGCGAATCAATGATCCAATGAATAGAAAGTCACACCGAGAGAGTCACCAAGTTATTTTGTTCCGGTGTATGAATAATCAAATTTAACTTTCGCAATCCGTGGCAAGCGTCCCATGCGCGTCTCAGCTCATGATAAATATAATAGCTGTTTTTATGTTACTAAATCAATCGCGTTCGAGTCCATAGAAGATTTATAGATGAGGGTCCGAGTTCTTCACCCATTTTAGATCCCCTCTTAGAATACTCATAAAACTCCTCGCTCAGTGCGTGTCTGACACAGATATGTTCTTTCAGAACCAAAAGAGTCGTATGTAGTATTAAAGTGCTCAAGTTTCTCTCTCTTCTCTGCGCTAAAAGTTTAAATTTTTTTTTTTAAGTAAAGAAACTTTTAAATTTTTTAAAAGTTTTTTTTAAATTATGAATTTATTTTAGTATGGCAAGCTATTTATTTTGTGTTATTACTTTAAATGCTGTAATGTAATTCTATATTAATTTTAATGAATTAATTGGGAGTTCCTTGTTATTTTTTATCACAGTTTTCTTGTTAGATAAAATTTAGTGGTGTAATTTTGCTTGATTGTTTCGCATATCTTTGGTATATAAGAAAATTAATCTGTCCTAGAAGCTTGCCTTTATTACAAAGCCTTCGCAAGCAACCTTTGTCCTTTGCTTACGGTCTTTGTCCTTTTCGGCATCAAGGTAAATTGAGATTAGATATGTTTACAATCAGAGATATTTACAAAATCAAATAAACCTTTTTTTCACACACGTTGTGACGTTGGGCAATTCGCGTTTTTCACTTCACTAACCTTGGGAACTTTTTTTGATTTGATTTGCATAAAATTGAAACTCCATACCAATCAAATGAAACGTGATTAGGGAAATTAAATGAAGATAAGAAGTGAAACGGATTAATAATAGTGATGTGTAAGCTAAATAAAATTGAATGGAATAAGAAGAGAAACAGATGATAACTACAGACTGATAGATGTTTGTAAAATGGAATGAATTATCGTAATTAATCTTTTGTAGTAAAATTAGTTAGAAGTGACTCTTGGTTAGAGTAATAGGAGTCGGATCTGTTTTGTGCCAGAAATGTCTCACTTGTTGAGAGTGAGCTGGTAAGCTAAAAGTTTATTGTTTAATTACAAACCAGGATTAAAGTGAGTTAATAGGGATTCGAGAGAGAGACCTTAAATATTCTATAAAAATAGTTTGGTTTTGTTAACGTCTCACTAATAGCAACTCATGGACTATTGGTGACAGACTTCGTAATTTTGACCCTCGATCAAGTGTCAACCTGAGTTGGCACCTGCCTCTCCTCACTTCCATGCCATGCCAATGGGATTAAGAGAGTTAATAAACCGTGTTGATGTCTCTTCAGTTGTATTTGTAAACTGACTAATTTGTTAGACTTTCAAACGTTTGTGGAGTTTAATGGGGAAGTAAGACTTCTTCGAAATTACTTGTTTGTAATTTTGAAAAATCTCAGTTAATAGTTGGTAACATTTTGTGAAGCATAAAAAATGAAATATCGTTGACCCGAAAAAGTTTAGATAAATTTATTAAAAAATTTAACTATTTAACGAGAAATAACCCTGCTATTTCTTATTATGACCTCAAAAATGCGCTTCTCCATTGAAAGAATTAACTTTTGTAATAAGTCTTGGTTAGGGTTATATCGTGCTTTTTCTATGGGGAAGATTTGAGTTAGGTGATATTAGAGAAGTATTTAAAATTAGCATAAACTTGACAGAGAAGAACTTCTTACATATACTCCATATTATTAAGATCCAATCTGTGCAGGATGGTAGAGAGATGTGGGAGCGAAGCCTTTGTTTCGTTGCATTGGAAATATGGATGGAGGCAGTGTCACGTTGAAATTGTCTCCGGGAACTGGTTAATATTTCAGGAAATGGTAGCAAAACATTTTCAAATATCCATATATAATCATCTGATCTTTGGCGACTGCTGAGAAATTGTATGGACATCTGCTCATTGAAGGCAAGTGAACCCCAAACCATGGCTCCGCCATCGCCTTGCTGTTGGCTGAAATAAATTTGTTTTCTATTCATAGGTCTTGAACTCAATTGAATGACTTAGTGGATTTTTATCCAGATATTTCTGGAAAATTCTCCCGCCCAGTTCTAATCGAAGAAGATTTGTATAATGTTGAAATTCGTTAACAAATTGGACAACCAAACTAAAAGGTCGCTATCATCAAGACTAAAACAATAAATTAATTATAAATGAGGTATAGTTCATTTGCAATGAGATAACTGGATTTGATTTTTGGATAACTCAACAATTAAAGTTTATTTAAAAATTTAACATCTTGTTTACTCTTACATGCTACGGGAGCGAGCAGTACCTCGTGGTACATGAATAAGATCGAATACTATTAAAAACGACAAGAATGACCTTTAATCTTGTCCCTTATAGAATTACCAAAAAAGTAGAAAAACAGAAGTCCTGATGCCTGAGGGGAAGAAACAAAATGTTACACCGAGACCAAACGTACCAAACTGCAAGTGTAACCAACAAATAATTATAATTTCCCCCTTATTTTTTACATTAAAATATTTTTGAATATAATGATTTTTTATAGTTTTAAATAATTTGAAAGTTGTAATTTCTGCCTTGCTGGTATACATTCAGATATACAATACTATTTCGGTAATCGGTCAGATATCGGATCATAACTGTATCAGACTTTCGAAAAGGTCGCATTACGCATTTAAATATCAAAATCTCTGTACGTATTATTTTGTGAAATATCATATAGAACCCGCAAAAAAAGCCTCAAATACACGAAATAACTCAAACTACAAAAATATACTGTTTAGTATTGATAACCTATTGAAGAGGATGCCACACACAAAAAATAATTCTCTATTTGCAAAAACATCAAATAGCTTATATGGTCGGAAAGGGAAGTGCCAAATTACAGAGGGACTACTGTATAACTATACACTTAAATAATAGCACCAAGCATGCATTATTATTAAAATTTTGTGTTTGGGAACCGAAAAGTAATCAAAATTTCTTCGATCAGTTCATTCACAGTTAATTTGTGTCGAGACACGATCCCACAAATGCGGAAGTTTTGTTATTACGTTCAAGTTTGGTTGTAAATTTTATTTTTCGGTTAAAAATGTTTGCTTCATCAAGGAGTAAATATATCAAAGTCAACAACAGAAGAAACATACTTGCGTCATTGTATGATATTTCTGTTCGATCGAGGAAATGAAGGCAAGCGAAGCAGTGAAAATAATTACCGATACTTACGGGATGTTCCGAAATCGAACAAGTGTCAAACGACTAGATGGTTTAAAAAGGTTAAAAATGGAATCTCAAAGATACCGCTCGAAAAGCACGACCACAAAAGTTAGATGATGATATCCTGGAGTCGATGGTGGGTTCAGATTCTCGTCAAACAATTGAGGATTTATCATTGAAGATTGGCTGTCCATGGTCAACAGTTCAAGATCCTCTTCGACGCATAGAAAAATTGTACATGCAAGGAATTTGGGTTCCTCGTGATTTGACGGAGACGGCGCTCGGCGTACCATCTGCGCGTCTCTTTTGTCTCGATACGAAGCCGATCCGTTTTTGCGAAGAATTATAACTGGAGATGAGAAGTCATAATTCGTTGCAATAACGGATCGGCTTCTATACAATAATCCTGTGCGAAAAAACAATAGCTTTCTTCCGGAGAAGCACCTGTTCCGACAACTCGACGGCCGTGGTAGCCTAGTGGTCATGGCTTCGGATTCGTGGCCGGTGGTTTTCGTTCAGTCTCGGGTTCGATCCTTGGCCACTAAAGACCAGCCGTGTAGCTGGAACTGATGCACGTTTAATCTGTTGGGGCCCAAAGTCCTCCCGTTGACGTGGTGTGGAAGTTAAGAAAGAGTGGTGCCAGTTCAGGTGTCGTCCTCGTCACTTGACCGAGGTTCAAAATTACGAAGTCCGTCGCCAATAGCCCTCGTGTTGCTTCTAGTGTGACGTTAATAAAAACTAAGTTAAATTAAATCCAACACCTCGACCATCACTAACAATAAGATAGATCCTTGTTTGTGTGTGGCGGGAATTTTCTGGACTCATTCTCTATGAATTGCTTGAACCTGGTCAGTCCGTTACATCGACAGTGCACTGTGAACAGCTCGAGCAAATGAAACAAGAGCTCATTAAAAAACTATCTGTTTTGGTTCAATAACAAAAAAAAAGAAGAAGAAGGGTCCTTCGACACGATAACGCGTATTTCACCCTTAAATATATTTGAATGGTTTTTGTTCGAAAATTTCATTAAATATCTTACAACAGAAAATAAAAAACTGAATTTTAGATAAAAGGAAATAATAATTTTTTTACTAACAAAAACAATTATTATCAGTTAATCTTTAAACAGCAAAATAAATTTCTTGAACGACTTTATGGGATTTGAACCAAGTAAAATTAATAAGCAATATTCTTTTTTAAAAAAGAATTTGGTTTGTTTTTGGTATGAAAATTTTAGAATAAATCTTCAATAATAAGTTGGTCTGATAGAACAAAAGAAAAACTAGATAGATCAATTCTTGGATAATAAATCTTGCGTTTCAAGTTCTTTCTTTGGCATATACTTATCTAAATTAATGTGTCAGCATTTTTAGTGAAACTTCATGTTATTTTTCTTATAGATATCTCTGTTCTGTTTTTAATATCTAGTCATTAGTGCGAAAAAGAAACAAAAAATGTATCTTACGAGACAAGATAATTTGCTGTTATTTTTAAAACTGACATGAGAAACTTGATACACGCTTGAAATTTTCATTTATTTAATGCATACTCATGATACAGTTGCCTTAAGATCATTGTACTTACAGAAATCTAATGGAATTTTTTTCAATATCTCTCGGAGGAAATAAGAACTGAAATTTGACAAATTTTTGAATTTTTTAAATGCTTTATTCTGAAAATTCTTATTTTGGCGAAAAGTTATAAAAATAAATTTTGAACGTACGAATTATTTCAAGCTTGCTATTCAAATTAAAGATTATTATTAGTTCATTGTGCTTTGACTAAGAATCACTTCAACCTATAAGATTAATTACGATATTTCAATCAAACTTACTAATAACTATCAACTTGCAGTTATCCTCTATCTCCCTTCATTTTTCTTTCAATTCTGTTTCATTTTTATATCACTATCTCCAATTCAGTTCATTTCTCTGTTCATCTAATTTACCTAATCGATTTTTATTTTACTCTGAAAGAAATACTAATTGTATGCAATTCAAATTACTATTAAGTCCCGAGATTAGTGAAGAGAAAATCACGAATTGCCCACGAATTAATTAATTTTAAAAATACATTACAATTATTATTATGAAATTATTAACAATATCTATTGTATAAGTGCTGATAGAAATTTGAATTCAGGAGAAAATTTAATGAAACTTGAAATTAGAGTTAATTTAGAGTGAAAAATCGAAAGTGAATCTCTTGATTTCAGACACTAATTAAAATATTAATATAATTAACCAACTATTTATTAATATCATTGAAGAGTTTGCAAATATTATTAAAATTGTTGTAATGATTTTGTAAACAATAAAATTTCATTTCCTTTAAGAATACAAATATTACAATGCCTTTATAAAACAGGCGACTCTTCTGTCGAAGGCATTTAATATTTATCGATTTGTTCGATTCGTTTCAAAGAAAGCATTGCTCTTTAATAGTTTTCATTTCTCCTGTACTTGCTTTCAAAAATAAAAAGAGAAATTACTCTAATTTTATTTCCCTAAACTAATCCAATTGTTGAGCAAACGATAATACGACCTAATCTTCTTAACGAAAATGGCAACGAGTCAAGTTATTCTATCGATCGTAATTATTTTTTTTAATATTCTGATTGTCTACTTTATTACCTGATCCAATCACGAAAATGATAGGAACAGTCATTTATTTGATGTGCCAGCCATTAATAATAATTCCGTTCCAACATGTTCATATTTCTTAACAATATTGCCGATGTCAGCGATGATACCGAAAAGGCGGAAACGTGGTTCCGATAATTGATAGATTCTATTTTTTTATTATCTTCGTACCCTAATTTAATAGCAGCAAGGTGAGTTATGCATTTATATGTAAGATCAGATTAGGTTATAATTAATTTATTTTGGAACGAAAAACTTGGAAACGTTTCGTGGTAGAAAATCTGGTGTAAAAATAGTGATTGTTCACAGAACTAATCAAATTTTTTTTAACTGCAAATACAGTTAAAAATGCAGGGTATTTTTGGAAGGAAAAAAAAAATCTTGTAACACCGAAGTACTAAAAGTTATTTTTGTTTCATTTATATGTTTTTCTTAAAATATAATGTAATTATTATTCATTTATTGTTATATTTAAGTTGTAGAAAAAGAAAGAAGGAATTACCGTGACATTTGAACATATGGGAGACTTGAACCACCTAAAATAGTTATATTTTTCAAATTTCGTGTTATTTTAGTGGTCGTCATGACAAAATGTTCGCATTTTCATTTCCTATTCAACCCCAAAAGTTTTGGGCTCGTGAGGTAACGTTTTGTTCCAAACAGACTGATGAGTTTGAAATAGAATAAAAAATTGTTTTCCTTGTTGTTTCGTCAAATTATGGAATATAGATAAAAATTATGTAGTCATTGTTTCCCTATGTATGTAATTTATAACTGTAACAAATAATTTGTTACTATTTTTTTTATTACTATTTCTTGACAAATCAAAATGGATTCGAATTACCATATGGAAGTAAATCTAAACAGGACTAAATTCTTGTTGTTTAGAAAATATTACTGATTGATACATTAATTCTTTTTGAGTACCGGTTAAATTGATCTTTCAAAACTAGATAAAAATATTGATGACTAATGTAATAATAGAAATAAATAAACGTGAAAGAGAGAATATCTTTTATAAATTTCAAAATACATGTTTTGTCTCATTATTTTTTTTAATTATGACAACTCGGAGCTCAAAAACAAAATGGTCACAAAAGCAAACTGCAAATACTCGTACTAGTAAGAAATAAAGATAATTTATTTTGTAAAATTTTAGGTGAAAACGCATAGTTCGTTTTTTTTAATCGTTCCAAGCAATTGAGTATTTTTATTTAATTTTTTTTTTTTTTTTTTTTTTTTGTATTTTCTGCTTCTTGAGTGAATTAATGATAGAAGTAATCAAAAAAAATATTTTTACTTTGATTTAAGAAGTGACAATTTGGAGTTTGTGTTGTCTACTTTGTGCCAAAAATAATTCAACTTATGAGCATTAGACTGATTTTAAAAATATAATACATTCTGATGAAAAGATTTTCGCAATTTATTTTAAACTTAAAATTCGATTCTCTTTCCTATAATCACATTTTTGAAATATAAATTTTATTCATTTTCTATCTTTTTGTAGAATACGTCCAAGTGTCCATTTACGAAATCTCCCCGCATAAACTTGAGCCGTTTTTCATTAAAAAACTAATGCAGCTTTTTTGTTCGGGAAACAAAAGAAAGCAGAAGAAATAATTTTTCAAAAATGTTTTTGATGCTGATCTTTTTAGCATTAAATTTTAAATTAATAATAAGGGCTTTTTAGGTGAAAAAAGTACAATTATCATTTCTAACAGAATCTTTGAAATTTATCATGATACTTCTCTGATTTAAAACTTGTATAAAAATTTCGTATATTTTGCGTTACTTTTTTTATTAAATATTTACTAAAAATTGTAAAAAAAAAAAAAATGTTACAAGCATTATAGATAGAATTTCATTAAATTTTCCTACTTTTTAAAATCAAGCATGTAGAAAAGACATATTTCATCCTACAAGTCTCTCAATTATCTCCAAATAATTTTTTATTTAATTTAAAATTGCAGAATAATTTTAGTAAGTTTAACATTTTTTTTTTCTCCTTTGTATATAGTCTAGTCTGGATGAAGCTACTGCGCCATGGGGTATAAAAGTTGAAAGAGTTGAAATGTAAGTTATTAATCTTTTCTTAAATGTAAATTATGAATATTTGTATGATTGACTTTTATTTCTTAATTAAATTTTTGTTAATTATTTTATAATTGTTTAAATCATACCAGACAGAAATGTGAAAAAAATGCACTCATAGTAAAAAAAAAATGAGTCACCCAGAAGGAAGCAAGTTATGTAAGGAAAAAGATGATGTGGAAATTAAGAAGCTGTTTCGTCTCTGTTAGATATGCAAATTATTGAAGTGCCAGCCGCGTCGGCACTAATGATGTTAGCAAATATGTGACTTATCACGCGACTAAGGATGCTTCAAAATGTTCTCCCGAAGCGCGTAATTTTGATTCTAACTAGTGTGTTTGGATTTAATTTATCGCTTTGAGATTTCGAATGCTTTTGAGAAGGTTCAGCGTTGGTGATTTTTCGACTCCCTGGATGGGAAGAGTTTTGACCTTGGTTGTCGGTGGCTGTTTCGATCCCTAAATCAGTGGGTTTCGAAGAAGGAAGGTGTTTGGTCATTTTTTTTTGTTGCGCCTTTTCCAGCCAGGCGAAGAGAGACGTTTCCCTTGGGCAGTTATAAAGGCGTTATAACTTCTGACTTTGTTGTTGAAGAGAGTCGCCGCTTACTCTTCCTCCTGTATCATCGTAATGATACGAAGAGAAACATTCTAACTGATATTTGTGGAGAAGGTCGCTTTTCCAGTCAATACTGCAATTTATATTCATCCCTTCCCTTTTGAACTGAGTTTTAGTGGAATAGTTTTCCATTTAACGTCATCGGCTGTCTCGAGTTTAGTAGCGAATCGCGTTGACAAGTGGTCTAAGCGGAAGATCATCAGTTGTGATGTACGTGCGGCAGTTTTAATTAGACACTCATAGACAAGTGTTTTGCGAAAGGTGCATATGCAATCAGTAGTTCTAGATTGTGCTGCCATCTGTGGTTCAAATCCTGGGTCACCACTTCGTTGTTGGTGATTTTTCGACTTTGTGAAGGGGGAGAGTGTTGACCTTCGATGCCGACGGCTGTTTCGAACCCTGAACCACTGTGTCCGAAGAATAGTTCACCGGTAGCATTTTTTGCTGCGACTCTACCAACCAGGCTAAGAGAAACGTCTCCCTCGGGTTAGTTATTAAGGCATTTAATTTCTGGTGTTATTGTAAAAGCGAGCCGTTGCAAAGGAAACTACTTCCATTTGAACGGTTGGACGTCTTTTGAGAAGGATCGCATCGTAGGATTGAATGACGGTGAATGGTCATTCCGTTGGATTTACATCATATCAGTCGCACTGCATCCAGTTTCTCGTTGTTGGAGAAATTAGACACAAGGAAGTTATCGCTCCCTACCGCACCTATGTGTGGAGGCAACACGGTCAGCGCCACGATGGACGATTTGTTGTCTCACATCCAGATTGTAGGATGTAATGATATGGGGTGCGATTTCACCCGAGGTTCTCTTAACGTTGGTCTTCATTAGAACCACTTTTACGGCCTAAGGTACGTTAGTAAGGTTCTTCGGCCGATATTCATTTCTTTTGTGAGCCCCATCCCACTCCTACATTTCAACAAGACAGCGCTCATGTTCATACTGCGGCCATCACAAGAACTTGCTTCGTAGCCAAGATGACTATTATACCGTGACCAGCTAGCTACTTATCGGATGCTGTAGACCTTCCTGTTGCTACCACAAACTTTGCAATATAACATGGCAAAAGTTAAATATGTGTATGATGAATTGAGTCAAGATACCGTTGAGAACGTCTACGTCTACTCGCCACGACGTATGGCTGAATACGTTAGAAATAAAGGCTTCCCAACTTTTTGAATATCGTGGTTTAATAGTATTTGAAGGATACATTTTGTAATACCCACGCTCAGTTTTTAATCATTTCGTATTGTCGGTGGGTGCTAACTTACTTTTAAATATTATTTTAGTCTGATTATTCCTTCTAGGTACAACTTTTTTTTTTTTGACGATGAGTGTATGACGTTCAGTTATTCACGGTTTTCGAATCACTGACTTAGAAATTTTTAATAATTTAAATTGCGTAAAATTATCCTTGCCAACCAAATGAAACGTGAGTGGGTAAATTCTATGAAGATTAGAAGGCAAAAAAAAATTAACTTAATTATAGTGATGTATAAGCGGAATATAATAGCAAAGTGAATGAAGAGGAAGAGAGATGATAACACCAGGTTGATAAATGTTTGTAAAATGGAATGAATTATTGTAATTAATCGTTTGTATAAAAATTGTTTCGAAGTGACTTCTCGTTGGAGTAATAGGAGTCGAATCTACTGTTTTCAAAAAGTGTCTCATTTATTGTGAATGAGCTGGTAAGCTAAAAGTTTATTGTTTAATTAAAGCTAGGATTAAAGTGAGTCAAGGGGGACTCGAGAGAGAGAATAGACCTT
>BMAW01039397.1:401190-425293 GCA_019974015.1 Nephila pilipes | reverse complement strand
ATATAATCATAAAATACAATTAGTACAAATGAAAAATTATAGCATACAAGAAATAATTAACTAAAAATATCAACCATAAAATCAATACCATTAATAGATAAAAAGTAAATATTTTAAAAAAAATTATGACAGCTTTATATTTAAGAATACATTAAAAACCAAATATTTAAAAAGTAATTAAAACCAATTAATATTGAAGAAAATCAGGTAAAAAAAATTATAAAATATTTTTACAAGCTAAACATTTTCATCCTACAATGCAAAAAAAACTCTAATAACATACCAAAAACTTTAAAAGGAAAGCCAAGAGAAATAAATAAAAAAATTACAATTTTGGGAAAATGTAATTAATAATTACTCGTACGATTCTATACTTTGAAATTGAATAATTTGTATTTCTTTCGATGATAGTAATCACACCATCTCACTTTAGTATATTACATTATAAATTAATATGATAACGAACCAAAAATCAACTATATAAAATGGAGAGTAAACGTAATAATTTTCTCTTAAACTGGAAACAGCTAAATGACGTATATATAAACAGCTAAAACATAACACTTATTAAAGGTCAAAAAAGGCATATATTTATAAAGCCCAAAAAGTATTAAGAATAAGCATTTGATAGTAAATTAATTTATTGAATATTACCAATGATAGTACATCAACCACAGAAATAATGTTGAGTTTTCTTAAAAACTAGCAAAAATGTAGAATAAAGTAATTATCTATTTATCTGAAACTCTTTAAATATTTTCAAATGAATAAAGAAACAAGCATTGTAATTAACAATATTTAAAAATATATAAATCACCACACACATTTTCTACTTGTCCTTAGAAATGTTAGTCCCTGGAAGAGACTACACTAAAAGTAAAAACCGGATGGTTGATTTAAATAAAACCATACCAGTAGAAATTGATCGATTTAAAAAACGAAACATATTTTACTCGCATAAAATTACCAAGCAAAATTAAGGAAAAGATATTTTAAAAAAATCAATATTTTATAAATTTAAAAAAAAAAACTAATAAAACAGCTTAAGAAATGAAAAAAAGGTCTAAAATAGAATTTGAAAGTAAGTCACTATTTAGATTATGAAATGTATTTATTCATGAAAACCTATTTATTCAAAAACGCATTTAATAAAAACACAAAAGTTTAAAAAAAAATAATGAAAGAAATATCGAGAAAGATTGAAAAATATAGAGTTAAAAGTAAGTGAAAATTAAATTAAAAGGGAGTAAAAATTATACAAAAGGCATTCCCGAAAAACTAAGAATAAATTCAAAAAAAATTTTAGCAAAATGTTTTGAACAAAAAATTAATCATTATTTTTTAAAAATACCTTCCTTCAGATAATATGTAATAGTCTCATTGTTCAACCCGCTTTTTAAAACAAATTGAGAACTTTTTCTCTAAGAACCCTGTTCTGCGGAAATAACTTCTAAATCTGTATTACATTTTATAACACGGAACTTCTTCAACGCCGAAAACTGCCAGGAATGGTATGGTGCGAGATCTGGACAATAAAAGGGATTGTGGCATGATTTTAATAATGCATTTATTAAGATATTGCTGAACAGAAGTAGCGTTACACACTCGCAGGCAGACGAACAGAATCAAGATGTAATGTCCAATTTCCTACTAGTCCATGACGCTTTCTCGATAAAGAATGCGAAATATCAACGTTTTCGAAATGTTAGTTGATGCTGCTATCCTCTCACATGACATCCGCCGATTTTCTTGCAAGATTGCCCATACAGAGTTAACATTTCGATCATTCACATCATTTTCTGGTCGTCCAGGCTTAGGACCCAATTCTGCAAGCAAACATTTTTTTTTTTTAAATCACGATGCCATCTAAAAATCATAGACTCACCAAAACATTAGTCTTTGTAAGCTTTTAACCTTAACTTAAGTATTCCTGGGCCTGTTTTTCCAAAACCATAGCAAAATTTTATGGTACAACGCTTTTCGTTTCTTAATTCTGAATCACTCTCCTCCATTTATGTAGGGCAAATAAATACAGTTCGTTAAACAACACATAACTAGGAAAATAAAATCGTCTGCTTCGCTTAGAATATTTATAAGCATTCTTTTACCATTTTGAGAAAACTCACCTGCACTTTTATTTCTCTGCTGCGTTGTGTTGCCACTATGTAAGAAATAACTCTTATTTTTTATGGAATGCCTTTTGTATATTAAATCAAATATATACTCGTATATATATTCATCTATATACAGTTTTTTAGTCACTTTTATAATTGTTTTATTTTAAAATTAAGTTTAAAAAATTAATTGGATAATCACCCTTTGCACAGGTAATATAAACATAATTTAATTTAAATTAAAAATTAATAGATAAAATAACTAATTTGAATTTGATCATTAAATAATTAGAAAAATTATTTAAACTTAAATTACTGTCAAAAGAAGGTCTTTATTGATATGGAAACCGAATTTCTCTCTTGTCATATAAATTACTAAAAATTCCATTATTGGAAAATTTAATTAACATCTAAGAAATCAATTTAAAGATAATTTACATTGTTTTAATCAGATTTAAATATGAGGGATAAAAGGGAAAGTCATGTATAATATCTAAATTTGAATTAAATTGAAAAACAATAAGATCATCAATATTTCTAAATAATTTGAAATAATTGTTTTCTCTAATTTTATGTTCAAAGAAATGTAGATACATATCAGCTCTACTATTACTAATAACCTCATGAGGTATACATTTTACTTGTATTTATAGTTTTTATCATTAAAGCTAACACATTTTTTCTTTTAGTTAAACATTTAATATAAATTTAAACTTTTAAAAGATATACATGTATTAATTTTTAAATCCTTATAATTAGACAAAATAACTTTAATTAAATCAGGTCAATCTATGGAATTAAGCAATCATCAAAGTCAAATAGAGAAAACATTTTTATCTTTTACTGTTGCTAATCATTCCCTAAATATTTTAATATGAGTAGTCTTATCAAAAATATCAATAATATTTTATAAAATAATTTGTAAAAATTTTCTGAATATATATTAATGTACGTATTTGAACTATTACTATCAGTTATTAATATAATATAAACTTTGTGAAATTTAAGGTATAGAAATAAGTGTGGAAATTTTTGAAATTCAGGGAGTTATTTAAATCTTAATCAATTGCTACAATGTAGCAATCGGTATATAGGGAGCTCAGGAGGACGTAAAACGTATTTTGGTTCCAGCGATAGAAACAATAATCATACGGGACATACTCGTAGATAAAATATGCGTGCTGCTGATGTCTTGGGAAACGGGATTCTACTGGCTTTCAATTATATACCTCCGTAACCCCTCCAAATGATACTGGACAAATTGATGAGGGCATCATAGTATGTTAATTTTTACTACATTCAGTAATTTATATCTTGCAATTGGCTATTTTCGCATGGCTACATATCATGGTCAATACCCTTTTGATCTTTGGAATTTCATACGCAGAGTAAGCGAATATAGTCAATTTCTGGAAATCTTTTTAGAAGTTTAAAAGTTTTTCTTATCCAATCTTAAGACCCTCTATACAAGAAGGGTTATTTCGATTAAAGTTATTGTTATAATCAGGCCTTATGAAAAGGGGCCCTGCTAATTAGTTGAGAATGCCTTTTTTTACATGGCGTTTTATAGATCACTGCACCTCCAAACTCTCAGATACGTGCTATCCGTTAACCCTTTCGGGACTGCACACCATGGCGTAAGTCACTCACTGGGGAACTTGGTGAATTATAGGAACAGTCACAAGTGCCGGCGTCTTGCGTCGCTGAGCTAACTTCAGAAAAATAATCACACAAAAAAAGTTTTCCTACTATTGTTATAATTTTTGGTAAAATTTAAGAATATTAATTACGCTGTTATATATTATAAAATTACCGTTTTTAATAAAAAAAAAAACGTTCCTTTGATTTACAGAAAAATGTACATAAAGAATAGCGTACTTTGATAAATAATTTTCAGAAATGCTACTTAAAGTATTGCAAAGTTTTAATTAAAGTTTTAAGCATTTATTCACTATAAATGCTATCACACAAATTCGTGCGAAAGATTGATGAATCGAGAGCCAAAAAAAAAGAGTAGTTGTACTGTTTGAAATGACAGAAAAGGATCATATTCTAACATTTATTGCGAATGGTGGCTGTTTATGTAGGACATTGTTTAGCTCGAACAGTTGTGAAGGAATAGTAGAGAAGTTTTCGTTAAGGAAGATAACAATATCGCTCATCTTCCAAGGCCTTGGTCAAGAAACAATGTTGTCGACTATGAGTTCATTGCTTCTATTAATGAAATAATCCGAAATTAAGTTACTAGGATTTCTTAAAATTAGAACTATAGAAAACCTAAATATTTAATTTTAGCATGCATTTAATCAAAGTAAGAGAAAAATTACAAAAAAAATAATAGTTAAATAAATTATAACCCACGCAAAATGTAAGTTAAATCGAAAAAGTATAGCAATCGATATATATTTTTAGTGCCTTTAAAGGCTTATTTTCAATATTCTAAACACCATCTGCCATCTATACAAAGGAGTTAAAATAAATGAACTATTGTTGCATTCTATGCACACATACCTCAGTTATAATTCTTTACAAAAAATGACACCAGGAAAAAAATAAAAAAAAAATCTACAGAAATTCAAAAATAATTGAAATCATAAAAAACAATTGTGAAAAAAAATCAAAATAATAATATTTAAAATTAAAAAAATCGATTTTGAAATTTTTATATTTTAATTTGTTTTTTCAAAATATAATCGGGTTATCAGCTAAAATACATACATAACAGAATTTATTAAAATATTTTCAATATCCAAATGTCTAACACCTAATTTAAAATCACAGAGAATATAATTATATAACAGTTTCTGAAAATAGGTACATTTAAATTTATTTAAAAGGAAAGTACTTTATTCACAAGTAAATCAAAACTAGCACTTTCATCATAATTATTATAGTATATTACTTGATCTACAATTTTAAATAAATATTTGAGAGTTAAGTGTTTATTATTTTCATACAACAAATCATAAATATATTAATACAAACTAATAAATAAAAAAGGTTTTATTGTTTGCGTTAATTTTAGATAAGTGAGATAAAAAGAGCAATCTGACTTAAATTCTGGTTTAAATCGGTTTTGAAAACTTATTTGGCCATTAATATGTCTATATAACATATAGTTAATATTATGTATAGAATTTTGCTCGTAGAAGTGTATATATATATCAGCAAGACTATGGTAAGTTTGACCACTTTGTTGTATGATTTAATTTCTTTATATTTCTCATCATTATAATAATATAATTTTCTTTTAAGATTGTAAAGTAATTATGTATTTAAATTTTCATAAAAATTAGAGTTATTTACTTTTCATTTTTTTTTAAAATTCATAAGAAGAAATTTAATTTAATTTTCAGTAACTCACAAAATAAACAAATCTGTAAAATGATTTTTTAGTTTAGTTTTTATTAACGTCGCACTAGAAGCAACACGAGGCCTATTGGCGATGGACCTCATAATTTAGAACCACGGTCAAGTGAGTGGACGACACCTGAGCTGGCATCCCTCTCTCCTAACAACCACGACCTTGACCACTAGGCTACCGCGGCCCTCTGTAAAATGATAGCTATAAATTAAATATACTTATACTAATGTGTAAAACTTAAGCAAATTTTGGATTGTTCCATAAATCTGAAATAATTAAGTGGTTTACATGAAAGTTACACTATTGAGGCACAATGTAAGACTTAAGGGTTGATGAAAGCATAGGAGCCACAAAAATCAATTGCCCGCGAACATTACTGAGAAAAGCAGAGAAACGCTTTCTAACAGAATTACCTTCGAAAAAAAGAAACATTGTCTGGTTATGAGGTAAAACAACAAAATCAATTCCTTTACTAAGGAATATGACCTCCCCTAATAGTAATATTGACATATTACCGTCTGTTCATACTCAGTAACAAATTATCCAGCAGTTCTTGAGATAAGAATTACCACTCTTCAAGAAAAATCTGTTTCAACTGTCTGGTGTTCCCCGCTGGATAAGGTCTATCTGACAGGCATCCCCAAAGCATCCTACACATGATCGAAATGATTTAAATCAGAGGAGTACGCTGGACAATCTATTCGACAGATATCCTCTTTTATTAAGCTCCTCAATAGCAGAAGTCCTATGTGAATGGGCATGTTGGAACAAAAATAAAGTCTGCACCAATGATGCCTCGGAACAGACGCAAATGCGGGAGGATAGTTTTATCACAGTAACGATCTCCGGTAAGTTAGCCATAGTCAAAACATAGAGCTTCTTTCATCCGTTCCACATAATGCTTCCCCATACTAGCACTCCATGACCACCTCAATAGTCTGTTTCCTTGATGTTAGTGGGATGAAACCGGACACTTACCTACTTCCATAGCAAATGACTCTTAAAATCGTTACTCTTATTGAAACGACCCTGGCTAATAAACAGAACGTGTAGCCATTAATGAGATGCCCAGTCTTTGTTTTCTTTATATAACGTAAACGGTGTGACCAATGGGCTGCTGTTAATAGTATGAAGCGTTTTCGAAACAGAAAAGAAGATACATCAGACATGAATTGACTGTAAAGAGTGTGATATAAGCGTGTGTGTAGTATCACGTTTTGGTATATATCATACTGTAGATGACTTTTGAAATCCATGTATTCAACCTCATAGAGTTGTATTAAGAATTCATATTTAGCATACCATATTCAGTATGCAGTTTCATTTGCTTTGTTATAATTGCAATATTTTGAGTAACACGTAGAAAAACCCCAGTGTACCCTAGGTGTATTAAAACATGAAATCACTTCAATCTTATTTTAAATTTATAAAATAATAATTCTCCACCTTTATTATTGATATAATATTCGAAATTACTCAGGGAAAGAATTGTATATTTGACACACAATCCTTAAATGTGTGCCTTATTTAAGGGGTTAATTTATAAATGTGATTGATATTTCTTTATGCAGTATAATTTCATTTTTATAACATTTTAACGTTAATTACATTTCATTTTAATTCACACTCTTATAAATAAATAACTGATCAAACTTCCAGTTAATTTTTATATCTGTCAAGATAATTTAAGATTCTAATTAATTATTCACCGGATGATTATATAATTATTAGATTTCATTTACATTCCTTAAGGTAACAATACACCTTCGAAGAATCAACCTAAAGTTTGCCTACAAATGCATATTTTACTAACCAATGGGGTTTCGAAATTAGAACAATTTATAAGAAAAGCATCCAAGAACAATTTTTAAGATATATTTATTGTCAAAAGGGCCTTTTATACAAATGTAAGCAAAATTTAAAAATGTCCTCAAATATGGCTACTTAATTAAAACTACATTTATTTACATTTTGTTAAGTGTATAATAAAGAAGATAACATTTTCTAGGGCAAAGAAACTTTTTGATATTGCATTTATGTATCAGATATTGTATAGCTATTATAGTTCGTATTCTAAACACAGAAATTTGCTTTAAAATTCATTAATTTTGTTGCAATATAAAATCTACTCAATATAAACTTTTAATAATTGTCTATTCTATGCATAAATACTTAAGAAACACAAATATAAAATCCCAAGATCATTGATGCAACACAGTTCAATGTATTGTGTTTTCCACCAATGAAAGTGTAAAAAAATTATTTTAAGATATTTCCTTGTCAGAGAAGCAAATGATCAAGTTATATTAAAACAGATGTAGCTAAGCATAAAATAAGATAGAAAGAAATAAAAAAAAACAGATTTTTAAATATAAATTATAGAATTTCATACAGAAATAAAAAATAAACAATAAATTATACCTTGATGAAAAATTGTGTTTTGAAGGTGAAGTAAAAATTCTTTTATTTAACTTGCGCAGACGAAAATATTAATATTAGAAATTCCAAAGGATTGTTCATATTTTCACAGACATTTAGTATACATTTAAATTTTCAATATTCATGAAGTTGAATAGTATCAAATGTTCCACAGAAAATATGGATATCATCATTTTAACTTACCTAAAATATTCTAATAATGCATTTTCCTTTAAATTAAATGGAATCCTTTCATGAAATTCAAGAATCATTTTTCATAATAAGAATACTACAAACATTAACTCTGAAAGCGAATAACGAAAGAATTAGAATGTGACTGCTTTAAAGGGAAAATATAATAAATGCGCCTCACATTACTTAATCATAATTATTCGCACCATCCATTTGTATTTAAATATAAAGTAACCCATAAACTTGAAAATATGTTTAAAGGTAATAAACTTTGTCTCCAATACATACAAAATTAATTAATCCCAGTATTCCTCTTAATAAAATTTTGGTGTTATTTATTCACTTTCAAAATTCACATCTAAATGAAAATGAAAACAAATAACAGAAGAGAATGAACAAATATATTTATTAAAACCAACTCCCAAATGAATGGTTAGCAATATTAAAAAAAAGAATGCTTAACACACAAAGAAGTATGTACATAATACATTGAAGTAATCTGGAATTCAAAGGGTAGTATATTTATTAAAATAATCTTACAATTTATTTGAATATCCGTCCTCATATCTTGCATTTAATTTATTTAAAAAGCTTAAGAATGTTTTTTTCCCTTTCGCTTAAGAAAACATTTCATGATTATAATATATATATATATATATATATATATATATATATATACATTTAGATTTTAATGCATTTTTATTGGATTAAAAATAATTAGTGAATACGTTATCGAAATATATAGTTCTGTTATTTGTGAATCTTAAATAAAATTTTTAATCTTTAATAACATTTTATTTTTTGTACTACATTTTATCCCGTTTATATTAAATTATAAGTAAGAAATTGCAATCGATAAAAATTAATTATCATTTTATAAGTTCCAAATAGCGGTTATTAATCAAATGATATTAATTAAAATGATATCAGATAATTTTCGGCAAATTAGCAATTTGCGATTCCTATAATTATAAATACGATAAGTACTTTTAATAATTACAATTAAAATGCTCATTTTGATTTATTTGATTAAAATACTTTAAGTATTGGCATAAAATAATTTGTATGATCAAAGATTCACAAACCTTTTAGCCATTTTTAAGTAATTCACGAAGGATATGTCGATTTAATGCAGTGCTTGCTTTTATCTATAAGTTAAATTAGAAAAATGATAAGGATAATTAGCATGATCTTTCTACAATAAATATCACTCCAAAAATTATTCAATTGTGATACATAAATCAGTGAAAATTTTTTTTTTGTCTAAAAACTAAAAATGAATTATTGTTGGGTATTATTGCATCCTCACACGTATTGCTTTACGTAAATAAAAATATATTTGATTTAGGAAATATTAAATTTTCAAATGAACTCTTCATAATTAGCTTTTATTTTGCGATGTTTAAATAATTACTGCATTTCAGATGCATAACATCAAATGCCAATAATGTTCCAGAGAAAAATATAATAATCCAGCTCAATTCCGGTTACGACATATATTGTTTCAGCCACTATTGGAAGAGATTTTCATTAATTCCATCACTCAACTCTCATACTTTTCTCTTATTTCACTCATAATAAGTCAGATTTTTCCTATGCAATATCTCATTTTAATGCATACAGTGAAAGAGACTAGTTTAAGGCTGTTTTCGGCTAATATTAAAAAATAAGGCTCGAAATTCGATTATATTTTCAGTTAGAAGAAATGCTTCAAAACTAATATAAATTGCTATGGATATAACCAATATAATTTATTATTTTTTTAAAGTTTTAAATGAATTTTTATTAATTATTACCGTATTTTGGACTATCTGCAACATGATAGCGCCAATATATTTTTTCTGTAGAACGTACTCTTGACAATGAATGCTTATTTTTGGCAAACATTTATAGTTACTTTCTGAAATGAAATTATAGCAACTTGTAAATTGGGACAAATGGTAAATAATGGAGAAAGCTTCATGATTCACAGAAGAGCACGCAAAGCTTACAAACTAACCACTAATAAACTCTCCGGTGAGGAATATTTTGTGTGTGTTATAGAAATTTATTTGAGAGTAATGGTAAATTTGTGTCGTGGATAAGATGTTTAAAAATAAGTTTTGATTCAGTGAAGAGAAAAGAGAGAAGTGAGAAACTGTAAATTAAATTAATATATTGAACTTCTCTGAAATCTATTAAAAATTATTTAACCTTTTTTATGCTTTAAAAATACAGCAAAGTACACAAATTACTATTTCGTGAAGCATAAAATAAGAAATTTTAATTCTGTCACTACGATGTACTGAATTAATTTGTTTATTCCAACAAAAGTTCTTTCTTAAAATTGACTTTATTTTTTTTTTCAAAGTAAGTTACGCATCTCACAAAATTTAAGTATTATAACCACTGGAATAATTATTAAGTATTGTTATTTGAGCTGAATTCTAAATAATTACATTATAGAAAACATTGCATTCATATATCAATTTATAATGTAATGTGTTGTAGAATATCATAAGATGAAATTTCTAACTGTTCAGAAATATTCATTGCCTGCATATGAAAGAAACAAAACACAAAAACATTGCTTCAATCAACTATAATTTTCTCTTTGAGAGCATATTTGCATTTAAAGAATAATTAGCAACAAATAAATAAATATTGGTAGCAAAATATTGAAAAAATAAATTTCTATCTTTCGAGGTCAGCGACATTTGAACTTTTGAATAATCAAAAAATTTTGTAAATATATCTTATATTTGTAATAATTTTTTTTTTCTGTCATTAATGTAATTATAAATATGTATTATATTATTAAATTTTTACTAAATAAATATATTATCAAAAGATTGTAGTTATAGATAAGTTAATATTTATGCCTTTTAATATCATCTTCTCATAATCTCTTTAGAATTATTATATATTTTTCATAAAGAAAAATGAACTGAATCCTATAGAAAGGCTTTCTACATTCCTTAAGAATATAAGCATCTCTAAGCCAAATTATTGATGTTATAAGATTACAATCACAGAAAAATAAAACACCTATGATGCCTGTGTTTTTTTTTTCCTTACCCACCTTGGGTTCGTATCCGGAGTTGGAATGACAAATCAGCCTATTCAATTTTTCCGAAAGTCTCGTCAAAAATAAATAATATGAAGGTAGGCTTATGTAACTACAAAAAAGTAAGTCTATTGATAGTATATTTTGGAAAAACGAAATATGTATTTTGTTGAAAGTATTTTTCCCTTATTAATTATATTCTCACATAATTACTGGTCATTGTAGCCAAAAGGTCATGACATTTTTGTAATCGAGGCATGAGTTAGAGTCCTGATTCCGTTAAGAACCGCCATAATGGTGTTGATGTACGTGATATCTGTAGAGGCTCCAAGTCATCATGTTGGAGTAGTGATAAAGTGTGGAGAGTAGAATTTCAGATCACAAGTGTCCTATTGGTCACTTTACAAGGCTTCAAAATTCTACGGTCAGTCGTCAATAATCATCGTGTTACTTTCAAGTATGAAGTTAGTAACACAAACAATCTTTTATAACACTGGTGCCAGCTGCACTATCTTTAGGAGCTTCATTTAAAAAAGAAATATTTGAAAGAGCCGTTTCTTCAATGTTGTCATCTAGATATTGTAAAATTCTCCCAAATTACGTTTCATTTTCCTCCAAATTGACTCTATTTTGTGAATCTTTCATCCAAGAAAAGTGAGAGAGTGAAAGTAGAGGTTCATGGTGCAAGAGCCGAATATGGCTATGCTACGCAAAGCAATGTTTATTTGTGATTTAGACGTTTGAAATATTTTTAAAAAAAAAAGATAATTGGTTCGCAAGAAAAATAGTCGCAACTCTAATCTAAAACAAATTTGAAGCTTCCCAGGTGTTTCATTATTTGTATGACATGGTATTTGATACATTTTATACTGATGATTTTTATAAACATTTTTATATGCATTTGGGAAAATAATTCCCTACTTTACAGTAATCCAGAGAATATTACTATTACTATACGTAAATAACACGATCAGTTCTTATGAAATCCTTTTCGAGAACATGTAAACTTTATTAGAAAATAATATCCGTCACTTTTTGTATTTTTTGCTTCTTCTACTTCAGATGACTCTCTCAAAGGCATTTTGGGTGAGGCTCTTCAGTCAATAATTTTCGATAAAATAAATTTAAATTATAATTTCATTAGTTTTAGAAGTAGGGCTTTCCAAATTTCTTCGTTTCTTTTAATACGCAATGTTTAAAAGTGTCTTTTCTACTCTATATAAAGATTATACTCATTTTTCTGAGAAACTCAAATAAGAACAGCATCTATTCAAAAAGTAAAACGAGATGGATCCAACTAATTAGGTCCAACTATGGTTGTTATACGCCATTATCAGTGAAAAAAATCTTGGAGTTGAGAAAACTCCTTCTTCTCTCACTGGTTTTATAGCTTGAAAGTATCCTATTATCCCCCTTTTCCCCTAACGCTTGAAACAACCCTCGTTAATTGCTTCTGTAGGGTAAAAGGATTGTCCAAGAGACATTCACTCTAGGTCAATTCTAAATTTTCGAGGCATTCTGCTTGCAACATGTTCGATGAAAAAATGATTTTTGTATACTCGGGAATCATTCGAAGGTCATATGTTCAACCAACATATCATTACATATTGCTAAATCGCTCTGAATAATAAAATGACAATTTATAATTATAATGAAAAATTTGTGCAAAAATATATTTATGAAATAATGATTGTATTTGCAATTCAATAAAAAATAATAATTTGGGACAAAATAAAACCATAATTATAGAAAGCTTGAAGTTGAAACTCTTTGGCTGGTTCCCTGTCTTCCGGTAGGGGCTTTCACTTTTTCTTGGCACTCGAATCACTTTCCTTTGTTGATTCGGTGATGTTTGGTGTTCAATTCAAGGAGTCTTCGTTGAATTCGAACCTTTCTTTTGATTCCAAAAGCTAGAATCAAATTTTAGTTTCTTAAAAGTAGAGGACTAGTGAAGAGTCTCTAGTGACCAATTTTGGACATGACGAAGTTCTTGAAAATGTTTTTGTAACTTTTACATCTTTTTTCTTTCCAGATTTTAGACTAACACTTTACGCAGTAGCTCTCAAAGTTGTGTATAGACCTCTCTTTCTTTACTTTGAAAATACAAACATATGGAACATACAAACTTTTCATAAAAGTTTTATGAAAGTTTTTTTATAGGAATGAAAACCACTCCTTTTAAATAACTACGACATTAATCCAAAAAAATATAGATAAAAATAAAGTTAATATAATAATAAAATTATTTGCTTTCTCTGACTAAATGACACGAATGGAAATCACAAAATTGATCGTGTTAAGTTGTCAATGTCGTTGTCAATAATGGTCGTGTGGCCCGGAGAAAACCTTTTATTTCTAGGAGAAAACAGGAGAACAGACTTTAATTTCCTAAAAATACATTTCAAGGTCTCCAGATTTTAGGAATCAAGTGATATTCAGCGATGAGAACAAGTTTAAATTTTTTTGGAAGTGATGGACGACGCTATGTTTGGTAAAAGTCTAACATTGTGTTGCTTTCTAAAAATTTTCGTTCCTACTGTCAAGTATAGAGTGGCTCTTTACTCGTATGGGACGGTATGTCAACCAATGATATGGGAAGTTTAGTATTTATTGATAGGAACATGAACAAAACTCAGTACTTGAACATTCTCAGAAATAATATTGGGCAAAGTGCTGAAAAGATGGGTTTAGGATCGAGTTTCATTTTCCAATACGATTATGATCTTAAGCATTGAGCTAAAATTGTTCACACACAATTGTGGCTATTGTACAACTGCAGAACGCAGTTGCACACTCGACCACAAACACCGAATCTCCAAGTTATTGAAAATTTATTTCCCCAGTTGGAAAATCAGTCCAAATGCACTTTGTCACTAGTAAAGACCATTTAAAAATTGTTTTAAGAGAAGAAATTACAAAAATTACGAATGAAACAACCAAAAATCTTATTAAGAAACGTCATTTGGAAGCCAACATTAATTGGTAAGAGTGTACAGCCAAATTTTAGTTTGCCATTTTATGTTTTCATTTAAAAGTTATGCCAAGTGTATACTTAATTTTGTAACTTAATATGTTGTAGTATCTATTTCAAAATTATGTAATTAATTTATGAAACAGGTTTCACACATACTTATCTTGACGACTGGTACATTTCATAAAATGAATTTTATCACTTAGGTGCAAAATAATTTTATATAATTATTCAGTTCTACTTTTTTTTGTAATTTTAAAGTCGAAAAAGGAATGTATATACTCAATTCGAGGAGCCACAATTTAGTCTTTTAATTAATCGATTTCCTTTGCATGTTTTCTTTCTTCTTCTTTGCTTCATTTTATATCAACATTAGGCATGGTGAAATTTCTTGCATTAAAATCCAGTGATATTTTAGTCTCTCGCATTACCTCAACTCAAATTTTACAAGGATATTTCCTGTCTTCTATTATTCATTATTTCATGTTACTGTTTAAACAGTCATTCTCGTTTGAAATGTTTAATACCAAGTCATGGTCACGAGCGCTCTGCCGGTGTTATTTCCATCGAATCTTGGACTCGAGTCCTGATGCCACGAATGACCCAAAGTGTTGCGGAGATGATGCACATTAAATATGTTGAGGCTCCAAGTTCTTCCATAGGATTGGTGTAGAAGTTTGGACAGGGAGGTGCCAGCTCAAGTGTCGCCCTCGTCACTTGTCCGAGGTTAATTGTGAGGTCGTTCGCCAAAAGCTCTCGAGTTGCTTCTACGTGTGACGATAATAGACAATCAATCAAATTAATTAAAGAAAAAAAAATTAAATTTCTTATTTACATCAATCATATTTGATTATTCTTTGGAAACAGGTTTAAATGCAAAAAAATATATATTTATATAAAAATTTAAATGAGCTTACTCTGGTACTATGGCCTCACTTAGAAAGTATTTCTTGTAGCATATGGAAAAAAATATTTTTATATTTTATTGCAAAAAGAAACCTGAAAAGATAACGACAAAACAAGTTAAAAGTTTCAAAAAGATAAATATTTCACATTATTGCTTTGAAGATTTTTTCTTATAAATGCAATAAGATAATGATAAATTTAGTTCCCAAAACTAACTACTAAGACAATAAAACTGAAGGAAGTGAACTATAAAAAATTATATTGAATAATCTTTGTAGGCGGAAAGAGGCTGATTTTTTATAGATGAATTTGACTGTAAAAGATCCACAATTATTTTCCAATTACTTATACTTAAGTAATTATTAGTAAGTTTAATTTCATTGAACAATATGTTTAATGGAATGCATAGTTCTATCGTAATATATCTATTTAATAGATATAAAATTTTTACGTACCCAATTAGTTGAGTTTCTACTCATTAAATTAGTATACAAATATTGTACTACAAAATTAATACTTATTAAATATGTTCATATAAACTGTTAAATACTCATTATATTGATCATTTTTATTATTTAAATTTGTACATCTTCGAAAATAATGCATATCAACATTTTTGTTGATAGATGCTTGGTAACTCTCCTCATATTCTTTTCATTATTTTCATTCTTATTCAGTATAACTTTTTCTCAATCATTTATTTCTTGTTGTTATATTTTACTATTGTCAATAATGTTTTCCTTATAAAAATGAATAAGAAAAAGAAAGGCTTACATGTTCAATCATTAACGCTTTGGTTGTCCTCTCTTCCTTTAAAATTTCTTTTTACTTGGAGAATTTAAACTTTAGATTCCTTAAGCATATTCCTTTCTGTAGGCACCTCCCCTTTCCACAGAAAAAGAAAAAAAAAGCAATCCTCTCAAATGCCCTGTGAAATTCCATGGTGTCCTCCAATTACCCAATTGACTTTTACACCATACAGATATGTACATCGCTCAAGTTGGAAACTCTAGCCAACCCAAGCCTTGAAATACTCAGCTCAATCAATGGGTGTTACTCAGTTGTTGATTTTTTATATTCACCTAGAACAATCTTAGGTGAAAAAAAGATCAAAACAACAAATTATTACGTAGCTTTACATCTTATACCCTATCATAAACGTTGTCAGAATTATTAGTAAGTTTAACTCTGCATGAACCTTAACTATTATAAAGTAATAAGAAATTTCCAAAATTTTAAACTGCAAAAGGTACATGAAAAGTTATTGAGTGTATAAAAATTAATAAGAAATAACTAATGCTTTAACTCAAAGTTACATTAATAAGTTTTAAAAAAGTCCTCTAATAAATAAAAGAATAATTTTTGTTCTCGTCTTGTATTAACCTTTTAATACATAATAGCCTATTTAGAATATATACCCATGACACTAAAAAATTCTTGTCCCAAGCGTCTTTGTACGACGCTTAACATAATATATAAGCCCCACAAAGTTACCCAGAAGGTAAAATTGGTGCTTTCTCTTTATCCTATATGCTTTTATCCTTTAACTATTTAAAACAACTCTTTTTGAACCTTAAATTTTCTGAGATTATAAGAATGGTTCAATTAAGGAAAGTTTCTATGTAAACTTTATTGTATCTTTCCCTTAAGTGTTAGCTAAAGGAAAGTGATAAGCAACTTTAGTTAATGAAATTACACTTTCTATCTAAATTACAGAATAAGTGCTACATAAAAGAGACATTTGATACTACGTTTAACGAAGTTTTTATTAAAGAATAGTTCAGCCAATAATTTTGTATTCTGCTTAGAATTATTTTTTTTATCTTTATGATAACGCTCATGTGCAAATTATTCCGATAGTAATTTCCATTTTAAGAGAGAAAACTTTTTATAGATAATATGAAAAAGTGTTCATAGATGTAAGTGTTAAGAAATAAATAATTTGTAACTATATAGAGGAACAGAGTAATAAAAGAAAATAAGGATATTATATTTAACTGAATTTTTTATCTATTTTAAAATAAGTAATGTAACTTAAGTTTACAGATACTTTTCATCATATTACTCAATAGTTGCTCAGTATATTTGTTAAGATTTTTTTCTACGAGTTATACAATTTTTCTTTGAATGGAACTTCTTAAAAAACAAAATTTTGAGACTTTTCATTCTTAATAATATTTAATTTTTGAGACGAATTTGTTAAATGAGGTCGATTAGTCACTAACCATTATAGCGACTTATTTACCTTAATATTCAACAACATGAGATATCCATACGTTGGAAAAATATAATTCGTCAATTTAAATTATTATATTTTTTCATCAAATTTTAAGGTAAACAATAGAATGAAAATAAGTATAATTTAGAGTACTGAGAAACTTGACAATACTTCATTCAGTTTCCTTATACTTTATTAGTAATTGATTTTCCGTTATGAAAAACATACTTTTTTAGGAATATCGAATATTAATGAATAAATTTTGGTGTAGAATTAATGTATGCTTACTTTATAATAATAATATCACTTATAATTTAGTTTACATCAGATGGAACGGAAAGCATGGACTTGTGATTTTTTTTCCTCCCTCATCAGGAAAATTTTGAATTCTGGCTATAACCTTTATCGAATGAGTAGAATATTTTTCTTTTTGAAGTTTCATAAGCCATTTTATCTTAGAAATAAAACCAAATCTACATGAGTTGCGTTACATATGTACAATAAACATGTATATAATGAGCTGATATATACTCACATGTAAGTTTGTATTTAAGAAATAAAGTTTTTTTTTGAAAAAAATTAATAAACAAAACAAGCAATGCCTAAAATATTATTTTGATCTAAAAGACAGGTTTTATGCTTTACTACGAAAAAACAGGGATTCGAATTCTAATTTTGCTCACTTTCTTACATTTCTTAAAAACTCTGAGGAAATTCTTTTCCTTTAGGTTTTGTCATACATTATTTTAATAATTTGGCTCAGTAAAAATTTTTTCACTTATATATACATATATGTAAGTATATATATATATATATATATATATATATATATATATATATATATATTTACAGACAGAGAAAGAGAAAAAATAATAAATCAAGTAAAATTAAATTAAATAAGTAGTCTATATAAAAATAATTAAACAAAGTAAAAAAAAAATCAAAATAAAATCAAGAGGATATAACTAAAATAAGAAAAGAAGAAATATTCAAATTTATTTCTGTGTCACTAAGTCGCTAATTACTTATAACAACGAATAACAAATATTGCAAGATTTACAAAATTTATGTATGTGCAATGCATACCAACTAGGATTCTAAACCTATAGATCAGGAGAAGAAAAGTAAAATGAAAGAAACAAAGCACATATATTCAGAAAGCGTGGTAAAAGAGATTGAAGAAAAACAATGGTCATATAAAAAACGTTAACAAAACGGATTACAACATATATAAAAACATTGTAACTGGTTTAAGCCAGTTTCTTTTGAGTTATTCTAGATTTAAAAGCCTATTTATTACCATACAGCAAATCATTTTATTAAAATGGTTATAGAAATAAAAATCAGGTATTTGCCGTTTGATTGCGTATTTGGCAAGTGGTGGTATAGATTAGGCAGCAGGAATTCTTTAAAGTAACAATATTTTGTAAATATACATTGATACACACAACTCTCATTTCTCTCTCTCTCTCTCTCTCTCCTCTTATACTATATATGCATATATATGATATATGATATCTTTCTAATAATATAATGTAGTAGTTAAGTAACCTCAATTAAATGGTTAAAATTATTAAAAACAACATAATTAATAAATTAAAGTATAAAATCTTATGAGTGGATGGGTAGGATGTGGTTGTTTGTATTTTGATAGATTTTTTGTTTAAAAATATTTTCAACAACAGTAAAACCAACTAATTTCAAAGAACTTATTGATTTTTCTTTCTTTTATTCAGAATTCCAATTAATCAAGATTTGACTTTGGATTAAAGATTCTGAAAGATGGATATAAATGGGAAGGAGTCTGAAAGACCAGGTATATAAAATATCTGTTTGAGAACACTGAAAAGACATTTAATATATATTTAATTTTTAACTCTAAATTTGGATTTAAGTGTGAATAAAAACAAGTTTGGTCAGTAATTCATTTATCTTTTATTTCAAAATATAAAACAATAAGATATTTTATAATACTTATCTGAGCTTTTGTTACATGATGTTCAATACACATATGTTTCTCCGATATTTTTATAAGAACTTGTGGCCTGCTTTAAAAATAGCACATATTTTAGTTTCAATAAAACTCTATAACGTGCAATATTTTTCTATATATATATATAATGAAACAAAATATCTCTCAAATATTAGTCAATAACTTTGAAATAAATATTTCTCATAGAAGAATTTAAAATGACAGTAACTGCACAAAGTACATGTCATTTCAGATTAAGTTCTTGTAAAATGTTCAAATAGAGATACACCAACAAAATATAGTTTGAGTTATACGGAAGTGATTATTTAAATAAACTTTGGAATAAAGCCATTTACTAATGGTTGAACATCTGTCTTTACTGCTCTAAATTAATTTAATATGAAATTTTAGATCATGTTGAAACATATTTTGTTTAATAATTTACTTAGAATTCAAATGATAATGTCTTGAAACCATAAGATTTTGAAATGTAAGCACAATCTGAAACAGCTGGTATTAGCAATCTGTGGCTTGAACAGTGACATCCATGCGTATGTAATCGTTCACAACGTAAATTGGCATATACTGAAACGATATAATTCAATATTAGTTTTGTAATGTTTTACGTAGTTCTTCAGAACTCTGACCCTTCAAGGCAATATGCAGGAAGGCTCCCCATCTCAATGCCATGTAATCTCTCAATGTAATTATTCTATTCTATTGGCTGTAACTTTTATGTATTTATTCAAGATGTTTGAGTGAAATATCCTTCGGAAGAGACACTTATTCTCGTTCCCATAGCTGTATTGTTTGCCATTTTGCAAGTTGTAGCAATCGGCAATAGAGCAGATGGATGAGCAGCCACCGTCAAAGAAACATCCATAGGTGCCATTTTAAGACTCCACTACCCAAGAATGTACTTCAAAGAATGCAAGATGCAATAAGAAACATCAACAAGAACAAGTACTGATTTCAATTTTACAGAACTGCAAACAAGGTCCTGGCTGATGATGCACCTATGTGATCTCATGATTTTGACAACTCTGTGGCCAGCTGTTGACTAAGGATCTCCATAATAATTGCCTGACTAATTCTGAGTGTATGGGACAATGCAGCATCAGAGTTGCAATATCTTCTACGAAGCTCTTGGGAATCCCTGTCTCTGGAATGTTGATAACACGTAGGTTTAGAACGAATTAGTGATTTAGGCAAATTCATTATGCATAAAACTATGTGTTCAATCGCGATTAATTTCGTGTTTCTAGATATAAAGTACTTTTAACTTGTATTTGTAATATGAAATCTGCATCAAAGCATTGTAAAATGAAATCATCGTCCTCTTTCTCTCTCAATTATCAATTTGCATTTTTAATGCTAAGCATTCTTCTTCTGGAAATTATAAGTATTTAATTATGTACTTTAAATAAACCAAAATCTTATCTTCTAAAATTTCATTTTAACTATTACACGCTCTGTCTCAAATTCAATTTTTCATTTCTATGTTATAGAGTAAAAATAAATTACGATGGCTCAGTTTTTATTTTAAAATACTGTTAGCATGCTTTCCTTTATCAAGACTTTTGTATATTGCATTTGACAACTAATGTATAATTTTAAAAATATGCGAAAAAGATGATATAACAAGCTATGATTCAAAGTGCAAACATCAATGAATTTTAAAACACGACAATTACTGTCATACCAGACATTATGACATAAAAATTGAAATTCAGGCTCTTTCAAAGTCAATAAGTTTTGCTTATCAAAAGCATTCTTAGAGACAATTGATAAATTACTGGCTTTTCAAATGGAGGATCTTCGTGGTAAGCATACGATCTTTGAATTGATAAGTTTCTCAAAATTCATTTTTATAAAACCTCATGATTTGGTAAATTTGTCTTAAAACAAAATTGTGTACTACTCTCTGTTTCATTCAGCTTAGTATTTCCTTTTTCTCTATTACTATCTTTGTACTCATTTATTTTACAGTGTTTTTAGCATGAACGTACATAAGATTTTGGCAAATTATAAACAAATGACTAAATACCTCGAAAACTCGTCAAATTTACAACATACTTGAACAATTCAATAAATGAGAGGCCTATCTCTAAAATAAAATTATTATCTAAGAAAGCAAATCTAAAATTCCTCGCAGATAAAAATACATTTATTACAGAAACCCTTTCAGTTCACATATTTCTCTCGTACTTGAAGGTAGAATCGTGATAGAATGTTGGAAAACTTCTTTGGACAAGTGTTTCTTTTCTTATAAAACCAAGCGATAATTTAAGAATAGAAACTTCTTTTTCAAATATACAGTTAAGCGACATACTACCATAAAATAATCGCTTTCGAAAGAAACTTTATTATTGTTTTGGTTGCATACTTTTCTCTAAAATTGTTCCTTTCATTGTAAATAGCGAAAGGCTGAGAATGCCAAATTAGTACACAAATAATAAACTAAATTGAGTTTAAATGTACTTTAAAGCCGCCTCATTCTTTTGTCATCTACCAAAGGAAGATTCTTCAAAATCTATTACACTTTGTAGTTCCTTGATTGATAGATTGATTGATTGAATTCTAGCGATATGGAGCAACAAGGCGATTATCTCCATTAAAATATTATTTAGATTAGATATCAAAGATATTTATCTTCTTTGGAAAAGCTAAAAACTTATTGAGCTGCATCGTCTTGAAAATATCTTAATTCGATATTGCACCATAAAACTTGCTTGATTACATATTTCTGAGATGATTTAGATTAAATGTATGTATTCTGCAGGATGGCAAGTTATTTATATGGCTTACGTGTACTAAACATTGCATTGTGTAGGCAAATGTACGCATAAGTTCACAAATTACAACTTCCTTTGTATGATTACAAATTTAGTATCTTTTCTCTTCTTTTCATGACCAATTAGATTATTATATTTATATTGGAGTTGTTCCCAGAGTTTCTAAACATTTCCGAAAATAAAGAAATTCTAATCATTTTTCATTCAGTTTCGGAAAATATTGTTATTGATGCTCGGAACAATCCAATCGATTTAAACATTCGATTCGTTAATTGTGTGAGTGTGTTTCCCGCAGTTCATTACAAACGATTTTGAGTGTCCCTGGATCCATTAAGATTGATAGATTATGAAAGTAGTTAATTTAAATCTTGCTAGCCAATGTATGAATGATTCCCATTAAATGCTTGCAGAACAGACTTGGCTTTCTCTGAGTTAAATAAATTTGATTAACTCTGCCTGATCATCTACAGCTATGGCCTCATTGCTTTACAAGTGATAATGGTCAGGATTCTCGTCCAGCATTTTGTCGAGTCATTGGTTCCAGAGCCGTGTTGAGGATGATACATGCTAAATATATCGACATTTAGCAAGTTCTCCCAAAGCACGGTGAGGGGAGTTTGAGAGTTTCCAATTCAAGGTTTCCTCGTCGTTTGACTGAGGCTCAAAATTACGAATGCCATCAAGCAAAGTCCATCGTGTTGCTTTTCTTGTCCCACGTTAATAAACAATCACAGATTGTCTGATCACTATAGCTTGGTATGCCTTTTAATTCTACCGTGTAAGTAAATTTCATTGAATTATATATTCAAGTAAAATGGACCTTTTCTTTTATCAATTGCAGCATTTTACAGTTTAGATATTTTGATGCAAAATAGTAACATAAATGTACCTTGAAAATGTGTAACTATTTTGCAAGCAATCTAATTTGAATATTGATTAGTTTTTATTTTGATGCTAGAATTAGTGTATTTTATGTGGATGATTTGTAAAATTCATTAATCCTGGGCAATGATATCTTTTGTTCTTTAATAATGTTCAAACTCTGAAGTATATTTCATGATATTTGTCTACATATTCTAACACTAAAATACATTCATCAAATTGTTGAAATGTATTGGAAAGAACCTTTTGATATTTGAGTGAAGAGAAAATTTATTAGTTGATTTTTGGAGATTTTCTTATCCATTCAATTTCAGTAGCACAATATTTTGGTCGGAAGACAACACTATTCTGAAGAGCTTTGGTTCATATCTTAATTGAAGATTTCAACTGACTACAGGATCATTTATTTATTATATGATAAGTATATATTCCGGCTGCTATCGGTTAATTTAGTTAAATCTTTGGCTCTCGAACCTTTTATTCGCGAATCTTATTCAACATTCATCCACTTATTTTATATGCATTAGTATATGTTTCATACTTGATTGAAACTATTAATATATTAAACAATATTATTTCATAACGATTTATTTAAAACAATACAAATATCTTAATTTACATAATAATAATATTTATTTTATTTTCCATTTTATACCTCTTTGCAGCTCATTGCTTTTGGATAAAAGAATAATTCGCAAACCTTTCAATCTTGTTTGCTAATCATTAACATCTAAGACTAAGCGTGATATAACAAAGATAAGGCTAATAGTTTCATACAATTAACTACAATTTACCCCATAATGAGATTTTCGCAATGGGCTTAATTTGTCAACTCGTTCAAATAAACACAGCTTAATGAAGGCGCAATAATTAATTTTTGCAAACTACTATAATGTTATTTTACTCATAATGTCGTAAATATAGTAATATAATTATAAGAATGACAGGAAAATTACCGTTTCCACTAAATACTTAACAGAGATCGACATAAATACTTAACAAAGTCTGACATAAATACTTTTTAATTTAGAAGGTTGTAATGTATATTGCTATAAGTCAAATACTAAACTTTGTTATGTAATTGAAACAGCCATTGTACAATTTAACATCTAAACAATCGGATATCTGCTTTAATAGAGACCATGATAGCAGGACAAATTAACACACGTTCAGTTCTAGTCTTTCCTCCTCTGATGAAATTACATGTACCCATTGCAATTCCGCT
>BMAW01039397.1:358199-401165 GCA_019974015.1 Nephila pilipes | reverse complement strand
AAACAAAACCTCAAAGGATTATATATATATATATATATATATATATATATATATATTCAAATATATATACAAAGTTCATATATATGTATATCAAATATGTATATATCAAAGAGTTCATATATATATGTGTATATAATACTCATGAGCCTATACAACAGTTATATGATCAATGTGTATTCAAAGTTCATGTATTCAAGAACAATATATGTATGTGTAGGCTGTCCAAATAAGTCGTATGTATCAAAGGTTCATTATTATTTGAAGTGATGTAAAGTCATAGGCCAAGAAAACTCATGATATGTGTCAGGATTAGTGTATTATATGTATTATTAATCAAAGATATTGTAGCCGCCTCAAGTTCTTATAGTAGTATGTATCGAAAGAATTCGATATATGTAATGTATATATGAATAACTTCAGTATATGATGTATGTATGTATGGTATATATGTGTAATCAAGAAATATGAACATATATGATTAATCAATAATAGATGTATATGTAACATATGGATCAAAAGGATTCGACCTATATGTTATGTCAAGGGTTAAACTATGTATATTATGAACCTATATTCAAAAAAATTCATAATTATATATATATATGTAATAATATATATATACAGAAAAGATTTATGAAAGAATAATTTAAAAGCTTAAATATGGGCTGAAAGCCAGAAAGAAATGTAAAAAAGAGAATAAAAATAAATGAATATATATATGATACCAGCATGTCAATGCAGATTTGATAAATGCAAAATACGGGAGAAGGGTTGGATTCAATCAAGATCAACCATCACTTGACTAAACTACTTGTCTTTTTGCTTTTGTATTTGTCCAAACTTTTCCAAATCTGATTCATGTTGATCCAAATATTCCTACAGTTAAATATATATACTTCATCCTTCAAATTTATAAAATGTGTGGCATGAAATGAGTAAAATATGTTCGATTCAGAAAACAAAAAAACAAATGATGTCTACAAAACAACCACCAAGTCTTATCGAATAATGTGCATATCATTAAAATAAGTCATGTTTATATATATATATATATATATATATATACTATATATATATATATATATATATATTTACATCGTAAATTCTTATTTTAATTCACTAAGAGAAAATTTTTTATTAAATATAATATGAAAATAAAAAAAGAAAAAATTAGGGATATTATTCTACTAGGTTGAACATTAAGTTATAGTTTGGCAATTACTTTTTTTATAAACATCATTATTTTCCGATATAATTTTGTTAAATAAAGATTTATTGATGAACTACTTGTTTTGAATAATAGACAATTCCATTTCCAGCTATTAAAAAATAGTAAATATAGAAGCGAGAATAATACGACTTATTATTATGAAATATAGACTTGAAAATTATGTAACAAACTATAATAAGCATTGTATTGACAAGAAAGACAGTTTTGAAATTGTTGTTTTAAAAATTCTTCTAGAATAGCTGTAATTTTCACAGTTTGGAATATTTATTAATTAAATTGGTAATAGGAAATTAAAATGTACTTAAGTATATGATAGTTAAATACATTCTTTTTTTTGTAATTTTATTTATAATGTGTGTATAGATTAAGTCATAGGAATTCTTTAAATATAATATTTTTGTAATAACTTTATACACACACACAAATCTCTATTTCTCTCTCTCTCTCTCTCTCTCTCTCTCTATATATATATATATATATATATATATATATTATTCTATCCTATATATATGTATGTAGTTAATAATTCATACCAATTAAATGGTTAAAATTATTAAAAACAACATAATTAATAAATTAAAGTATAAAATCTTATGGTGGATGGGTAGGATGTGGTTGTTTGTGGCATTATGATAGATTTTTTGTTTAAAAAATATTTCAACAACAGTAAAAACTAACTAATTTCAAAGAACTTATTGATTTTTCTTTCTTTGTTCAAATAATTTGTAATGTGAAACTGCAATGAAGCGAAGGATCTGGAATTTCATTTGAGGCAATTAGAGAGACCTTCTTAACTATTTTGATATCTAAGCGAGGATTGTTGACGGTGAAAAGAAAAGGCAAAATATTTAGGAGTGTATTCCTTCCATCTAGGAACGGGATAAATAAAATAAAAATTCATAGGATATCTTAAGAAAAGTAGGGCTGTCTTTAGAGTCCTCTCTAAATGAGAAATCTGAATAAGGAGCGTTTTGAAAGTGCTACTTTCACTTATATACGTCAAAGTAATTCTAGCTTATATCCATCTGCAAATAATTGTAAGATAATACATTTTACTGATAAGCTGAATGTTGTTTCAGAAAAAAGTGACTTGAAAATTAATACTTTTCTTAGATAATAATTCGTTTATTCAGGACATTGCTTTACAAAACAATAAATTTGTCTTAGACTTTCTTAATGTTTTTCGCAAATATTTTGATACCTATATACGATATATTAAAGGTAGTAGTGAAAAGAGATGCTCGAGGTTATATTCCTTCTAGTTAACGAAGTGATGAATAAAATAGTATTATGCAAGGATATCTAAGGAAAAGATAGATCTTTCGATGCAATACTTAAGAGGAAAGATAAATAATGAAAAATAAGGAACATTCTTTTTGTCTTATTCTTGCTCAAATAATCGCCAAGGTTATTCTTGCAGAAGTCATTCTTCAAATAGCTGGGAGCAAACATCCGATTTTGATTAGATAGACTAGATTAAGGAAAAAATTATTTTTATTATTTGGTCAGAATACTTATTTATACAAATTCTTAATCTGATAAAAGTCGACACTGTAAAGGAAAAATTCGCGGTATATTCCGCTTTTCTCAGAGAATTTAATACCATAAAAAAGTTTTGAAAGGGAAAAAAAATTTAAAAATGAAAATGATGTTAAAGTAATGACAATTCAAGACAATATCCAAACTTATTTAAACGAATTAAAATATCTGAAAAGAAATTTGAGCTGAAAGCTTCAAGATCACGTAACAAAATTACCGGCTTCTCTATGTGCTGTATTACTTCTTTTTTTGTAAATTATTACTTAAAAATTTTATGTAAAAATTCAAATGATGTGCCAGTTCATAGATTTATAAAAATTGCGTTTATTTTTGACTGATTTTTCCATTCTGATAAAATTATTCATAAGAGCTTTAATTTTATATCCTAAACCTTAAAAAATATTTTCGAGTAACTAATTACTCACTTAGTATAGTTAGCTCTCAAGAAATAAATTTTTCATATTAAAAATTTCCATGTATGCTTAATGTCATTAATATTTATTTCACAGGGTATATTATTAATATAATTTGCTGATACTAAATCTTTCATGCATTGTCAAGCTGTGTTCCGTGATTAGATTTTTGAATTATTGAGTATATATTATTATTTTCATCAACAGTGCAAAACCTTATAATTTTAAACATTTGAAAAATAACTTTAAGGAAGGAAACTTTATTATATAGATGTTTAATTTATTCTTGCATATATATGTAACTCAAAAAGATTGGATTTGTTTAAAAGTTTCTGATACAGTTATTTTTACTTTTGATTCTTATATTAGTGAATTTTGAAATAAATTTTAAATGAAAACATTTCAGAAATAAGGAAATACATATTTCATGGAATTTCATATCTAAAAAGAAATACTAGAAAAGTATACGAATGAAAGATTAAAAGTCATATTCTAGTAACAGACAAATAAATATAAAATCACAATGATTTTCAACATTCTCGATCAAAATTCAATATATGAGACAATTTTCTATAAAATAATGTCACCAACTATGAAACAAATTTTAAGACGATTGATTCTAAGCTTTAAGCAAAACAATTTTCAATTATGGGAAATGTCTTGCTGCAAAATATATCAAAAGTAGAAAAGAAAAAAGTATCTAGCAAAAGATCTTGTTTAATTCAAAAAGATAAATGATGTTTAAATGATTTTTAATCAATAAGGTACTTTAATCTTGTAAAAACAAAATACTTTATTCACAAAATTCATAGCAACACAAACATAAAACTAAAAATAAAATTATGAATTCAAAAATAAAAAAAAATACCTGCTTTTAAAAATCTTGATTTTTCGTTTAGATATAGTTTTTATATATAACGAACCGATATAAAAATAACTTCGGGAGTTTTATACAGTGTTAATAAGCCTTCAGTACATAAAAATAACAAATTCTACAACATTTGTTGAATATTAAATGTTATCGAAATATATCTAATAAGACATATCATGGAATTGTAGATAATACTATCTTAGATGTATTCCTGTGTATCACGATCAAAAGATAATGCTTAAGAAAATGTTTCTTGGATGTATATCTGAAAACTCAAAGAAAGATAAAAATAAAATGGGCATCGAAAAATGAAGTTTGCTCTTATTAATTACGTAAATTTATACTACTCCCGTTCCTTTTCCTCAGATTTGGTTTCCTAATTCGTTGTTAAAAAAAGCAAAATAGCGAAACGAGTTAAATTTTTTTCCTCATATTACTGCGGATTACTTAAAAACAGATTTATTTAAATTATTTAATTGTTGAGATTAACTATTTAAAATACTAGTTATATAAATAATATTTAAGATTTAATTTACGATTGAAATTTTTGAATTTGAAACACCGCAAAAAAAATCTATTTAATTTCTTAAACTTAGGAACTATTTATATGTAGGTTTTCATCTGTACTAAAAAGATTGCTTTCTGAAAATTAAAATCAAGATAAAATTATTACGTTTGTGTTTAATATTATCATTAAATTATGTTAGATAAAATATGATTACACAAAGTATTATTCTTAACTTATTTCAGAAAACATTTGAAAAAACTCATTTGATAAATGCATTTATTTTGTAATTTATTGTTAAATCTTATATACTGGGTAATCCTTCAGTAAATTAGGTATAACAATAAATTTAGTATTGAATAGATGCTAAAATGTTCAGTTTTAATAAATAAATACTTACCTCAATAGTTTACACATCTTTTCACATGAAATTCTCTCAAACCTTCGTTTTGAAGAAATGTTCTGCTTTTGTCTGATAATTTTCTACTTTCAAAATCAAAATATAGAATTAAGTGCGTGAATTGGAGAATAGTTTGTAATTCAAAATTTTTTTTCAGGCAAATCAAACTAAGAATAAAATAGTAAAAAGCTTTACAACTCATAAAGACTATCATAATATAATTTTCATACTGAATTGAGTCTTTAATATTCTATTATTCTAATGATTTTATACAAGTTGGTAAGTATTTGCTTAATTTCAGCATGTTACTTACTCAGTTATTGATTGAATGCAGAAGAAAATTTTAGATCAATTTATTTCAGGAATTAATGATTAATTATTTTGAAAGTAATATCATCTTTATTAATCCAAACATCATACATACTTATTACCGATCAGAATATATTATAAAGCAAGGTTATTTCATACTCACAAACCTTTCTCAGCATAATAAAATTGTAATGTGATTATAATATTGTAATTGTGTACATTATTTATTTTATTTAGATCCAATAAATGATTATTTTTTAATAAAATGATTTATTATTATGTGACTATAGTTTGCAAATAAGTTTAAGCAAAAATGGATTAACTTCCGAACTCTTTTCCTTTTAATGAGGAAATACTAAATAAGTAAATATATTTGTACAAACGTATCTGTTGGGTTCTATGTAGATATTTTCAAATTACTGAAATAAATTTAACAATTAATTACGATAAATTCAATGTATTTCTGATATTATTAAACTTCTTATAAAAAAAATTTACATGAATATTTTTGATCTCTTTCTAAAATATATGCATTATTATAAGATAATGATTTGAAATGGTACTTATTTTATAAATCCACTCAAAAATTTAGATTAAAAACATGAAGCATAGTTAAAAGATTTTTCTTTTATGTTTAATGCAATTTAAATGAATTTTATTATTAAAATAAAATGAGTCCAGTATATGAAAATTTTATTATCATTTCAAATATACAAAGATTCAAGAATGAAACAAACGATTGATATTGTTTTCTCTATCACAAAAATGTTTCTCATAATTATGAGGTATTTTTTAAACTTATTCAATTCACTAATTTAGAAATGCTACTTGCGTTATATCTAATTATTAATAATAACCAGGTACTTATTTCTAAACAAAAGCAATACATTAAATTAAAAGGAATTTGTACACTTAAAAAGAAAAAAAAAATGTTAAGATGGATGTAAGATTTCAATAAATCTGGAATTTCATTAAAATTACAAACAGCTTCACTTTCAACAATGCATTTCTAGAGAAAACAATGAAGCTAATTTTATTTACAATTTATGAACAATTATTTACTTAGTTTTATTAACATAAATACTCGATGTGAAATTATTATTACATTTTCAAAAGAAATTATCTTTTAAGTGTAATTAGGGGATCATTATTTTCATAATTATATAAAATGCTAATAGGATTTACAAAAATAAATACTTTTCTAAGACATTATTGCAAATTTTAATTTAATTTTATAGTTTTATGGAACTTTTACTTAATTTCTTACATGTAGTATTACCAATAAGTAAAGACCTATTTGCTAAGCTAAGCTATTACTTGCACCATAATTTCCTTTCTTTTTTGAAATTTGAAATATTTTAAAATCAAAATATTCGCAAATTAGGGTAAAAATATAAAAGTGTTCCTTTATAAAATCTTTGTAAGAAAATTAAATCAGTTTTCAGGAGAGGATTCAGTAGCAAACTAAGTGAGATATGAAAAATTTAAAAAAAAAAATACCCTTACCAGTAAAAAAACAGCCTTTCCAAGTAACCCATTAAAAATTAAATATAGATTATTAACGATAATACATTTGCCATCGATCTTTATTGCATCCAAATCTGAAACGTTATCGTAACCCTTAGCCTTCAATGACGTTTGGCTCTATTCCTTTGTCTTTGTTTTAAACACTTAGTTCACACATAGAAGCCTTAATATCTCAGAAGCCTCTCTATGGTTCTGAGAGTCTAGATTTATAACATAACGTTCTCGCCTGTGAAACAGATCAATAGCTAATTGCCACCAAGGTTGCACTCAAGATTCGATGTCAGCACTCCCCTCCATGCACCATTAACTTTATTGAAAGGGGAGGGAATGGAACATGTTCCTAAATACCCTGCTGCGGCTACATCGCTGTTGAAAGCGATTCTTTTTGTTACTGTTGCTAAGTAGCTCTATCAAATATCGAAGCTTCATTGAAATGATGTAGTTAGGAGGCGCAGATTACATCCGCCATTTGATAAGAGATGAGAGAACTTAGAGGTTTAGTAAATACGCTGCATTTTTGTTGAATGGGAAAAAAATTTAAATGTCGAATGCTAATAGTTTCTCTTAAATTAATTATAAAGATGGTGAAATTATTTTTAAACTGATGAACGAAATTGAAATTGGACAGCGCTACAAAATGCATTTACATTTACAGGAGAAAAAAATTAATCTACATTTCTATCTAGTATTACTGTAGCTAGAAATAAAACGGTAAACAGGTACTTTATGATATTTTTTTATTTTTTTCTCTCTAATGTTAAAAGAAAAAAAAGGTTTGAAAATAAAACTGGTACAATTTGAATAAGGGTTTATTTCGAGCTTCTAATATGCTCCAATTTGGCATGTGCGTACCAAAATATTTTACAATTGTAATTACTTCAAAAAGAGTGAGAAGCAGAAATAAAGAGCTGTTTTGAATGTGACAACAAATCAGGCCCCGGCCACCACAATTTTAGATGTTGAGGTTTTTTCAGAACTAACATCTCGTGATATTATGTTAGCTGTAATATCATTTTTATTCACATGATTAAATATGAAGTTTTTCGTTCCTTCTTGCATTCTATTTTCACGATTTTCCACTAACACCTTTAAAATTTAGAGGTGGTGAAGCAATCCGTGTAAGATCTACAGTTCATTCCACGTACAGATATACTCCATGAACTTGCAAGTCCAAAGCTATTCAAACTTTGAATATAACTTTTGAAAGTAATTCTTTCTCACAGTCTTGGAGTGGTCATCTTCTTTATGCGTGCATTCGTAATTTACTGGAAAAGAGTGACATTTTGATTTCATCTGTCAGGGATACAGAATGAATATAAATTACACAGCCGTATGCATCCTTAGAAGCATCTCCGAAGCCTATGAAGTCTATTTCCTGTTAATTAGGACATAAGACATGACGCTCTATAATCAAGTGTCTCAGTTCAAGTAAATCTTCACGAAATGTGTCCCACATTTTTCTTACGTGCAAAGGAATTTCGTCATCCCACTTTAGCTTAAGAATCCATTGCTTCTGCATATAAATCTTTGCTGTAACTATGACAAGACCCAAAGCACCTAAAGGGTCAAACAATCTTGCAGTATCAGACAGAATCGTTTTCTTTATCACGGAACTCACAAATGGTTGAATATTGAAGCAAAAGATGTCTTCCTTAGGTTTAAACAGGAAGCGAAGTGTTTTAACAGTATCCGAGTTCTGGATATCAAAGTTACCCTTGCTGAAACGTTTTTCAACAATAATGGGTAATTCGAACTCCACTTGTATAGTTCCATTCCACCTGACTTTAATAAACAAATTAATTGGCTTTGAATTTCATTGATAGTAGATAAGTATTCAGCAACCCTTAGAATGTCGTCTACATAAAAGTCTCTGCGTGCTGCTGCCCCTAAAGGATAATTTTTTCTTTCTTCCATAACTGTTGCAACACTCTTATTGTAAACTAGGAGCACACATGGTCCCATAGGTAACAGTGGGTAGTTGAAAAACGCGTATTTTTTCATAATTATGATGTTACCGTAAAATACACTGCAAATCACACTGATCGGGACTAATCTCAATTTGTCTGTACATCTTTTAATTGTCTGCAGTAAAAACTATATTATGTTTCCGAAACCGCAATAAAATAGAAAATAAATCATCTTGAACAACATATCCTGCATACAAATAATCATTAAGTGATTGTCCAGACGATGTTGCTTCTGAAGCTTCAAAAACAACGCGTAATTTTGTACTATTCTCCGGTTTATAAACGCCATGATGAGTCATAATGTATTTTGGAGTTTCTTTAAATGCTTGTATATGGCCTAAATTCCCATACGTGTTTAAGAATTCCCTGCAAAATTTCAAATACTCAATTTTTCTTTTCAAACGTTAGCAAAGAGAATTCAGTCTCTTAACTGCAATGTCCTTCAACTCACCTAAACACGAGGGGTTCTTTTAAAGGCATTTTGACGACATACCATTCCATCACCATTCTTGAAATACGTTTTCATGAAATGATCTTCACAAATTAATCTCTCCTTATTTTCTACCTTTTCTATCTCGACATTTTTAATTTCCGAAAAACTCCTCAAAGTTGTGGCTCAAAATGTTCAGTAATTAACTTACAATGAACAGAAGTTTCGTTTTCTATTGGAATACTCCTAGTAGCTATGAACCCAAACACTATATTTTGAAAATTTATATCTGTACTAGGGGGACCAAATTTTAAGAGTAAGTGAGATTTTTGTGCACCCAACAAAATATCCACAACACCTGTATTATTGAAAGTGACGCCTGCTAATTTTAAATTATCTTATTCAAACGTATTAATGTCAAATTGTTTAGCAAGTGTGTAATCTGTTATATTGTTTTAACAATCGAGTTTATATTACACAAGGACTTATTCAAACCTGAAACTTCTAGATTTATTTTTGTTTCTCTAAATTAAGTTTGTCAGATCAGTGTTTTGAGATAAAACATGACTGATTTCCGTTATCTAGCAAGGAGAGCATTTCATGAAACATTTCGAAGTTATCCGCGATCATTAATTTTGCTGTACTCAGCAAAACCATTTGAGGTTTATTAATAATAACACTTGTAGATATAAAAGCATGCGATTCTCTATTCTTCGATAACGAATGATTGCCTGATCTTACATTCATTGGAACAAAATCATCAGAAATTGGGTCCAATTCCAACCCTGCGCCAGAAAGAGCACTTGCTCTCTGATTTTTTTTCTCTTGCATTGGACCTTCATTAAAAATTTTCTTAATGTGTTATCATGTGTGATGCCCCTTTTTGGAAATGTAACAGTTTGACTTAGAATAACAGTTATTAACCTTATGGTGGTTGAGGCAGTTAAAACGTAAATAATTATTTTTCATGGTGGCAGTTCTTTCATTAGCATGCATTTTTTTTTAAGAAAATGGAACAAAAATTAAGAAAATGATTCAAAAATTAAGGTAATGAACACATTTCGAAGTTTTAACATGTGACATAAAGGAGTTAGAAATCTTTTGTGGACTGTATTCATTTCGATATTTTGGTGAATTGTTTCTAAACATCGGGTATAAAACCACAATAGCTTCGGTTTTGCACTTATTTTTTGATGATAAATAAATATCACAGTATTCCAATAACTCTCATGGTACAATCCAGGATTCGCCCAGCTTTACACTTATGTGTATTTGAAGTTCACGATCTAACAAGTAAAATATTTTGTTCGAAATCATTAATTCACACACTCCCTTGAAATTGCTTAATTTTCTTAATTGGCAATAATACTAAAATGCTGCACTTAATCTCGACGCAAATTCAATGTAGCTTTCGTTTGGAAGTTTTTCTATTCTACGAAGTTTTTTATTACCTCTTGTGGAGTGGATTGAAATTCTTTTAACACAATTTCTTTTAGTTTGTCATAATTAATTAGGTCATCCTCACTTAATATTACCATTAATTTGATAGCCTTTTCGCATAAGATATTTTATAAAATTTCTGACTTAAATTTATCCAGAACTTATTTTTTTTTTTGTTTTCAGAGCTCTTTTAAGTGATGAGAAACAACGATTATACGACTCTGTGGGTGAAGGAACTGGAATGGCTAAAGTCTTAAGACTTTTTATTACATTTTCTAAATTGCAATTTTATAACTCAACATCGCAATATGTTGCTGTTTCTCTTATTCTCGATGTTTCTTTATCAAAATTAGTGAGATCAAATTGTTTTTCTAACTGAGCTAGTTTAATTTTTTCTAATTCAAATTTTGTTTTTCAACCTACTCTCTCCTGCTTCCCGTTTTTCGTAGTCTACTTCCTTCTGAATAACTGACTCAACAGCAACTTCAACAACTTCACAATTAGTTTTGTAAAAATCACTTTGCTCGATTAACGTTCTGAAATGGATGTCTTTAACACCCTTAGGAATACTTATATCAAGTTCTTCAGCACCCCAAATAATTCACTATTTTTTAACTTATTTGAGACCGATATAATTATAATTTAGAAGAAAACCTAAGCATTTATAAACCAAAATTATTAGAAAATGGAAGTACATTCTCAAAACTAAAGTAAGAAAATATTATTTCAATATTACCGAAACCGAAAGTTACTCGCAGTTACCATGTGGAACCAATACTGGAACTGCTCGTATCCATACTTCATTTGACTACTTATAGCAGAGGATAGCTCAGATTAAATAAATTGTAAAATGAATAATTGAGAGTGGACAGTCTTCAATTTCATAAAACAAATCTAAATTTATTTCTTTAGACAATGATGTGCATTGAAATAGATACACCACAGTACACGATCATCATACGTTCATCTCACTAATCAAAAGTTGCATTCGAACAACTTTTACAAAATAATTCAACCAAGGATGGCAACAACAGTAAAAAAAACTAAGCTAATTATAACGAGTTGTCAACACATAAAAACTCTACTAAAAATAGATATTTAAAATAGACTTTACACTTAACAGGTGCATGATAATATATGTTTTACTCTCTGATACAAAATAATTCGTGATATAAGTCAACGTTTTTATATGGTGGCAAAGTGTATTAAAAAAATATTGAAATATTAGCTAAAAATTGACGCACATATCTAAATATTGAACTGTTAGGCGAATTAGAATAATTTTCAATGTTTCAGAGCTCTAGCTTGATGGGAAGTTGATTGAGTTAACTGTCGAAAGTTTGATGACACACACTCACCAAGTGAAATACATAAACACATTTTAAAAACCTTCATCTCTCACTCGTCTTTAAGATCACTCTCTCTGCATAGTTAAATATATTTTCCATAGATGGCACCACATAACTACAAACTTCATTATTAAAAAAAATATTGAAATATTAGTTAAAATTTGTCGCAAATGTCTAAATGTTGCATTGTGAAGCGAATAAGAATTATTTTCAAAGTTTCAGAGCTTTAGCTTATTAGGAAGTTGGTTAAATTAACAATCGAAAATTTGATGACACACACACACCAAGTGCAATATATAAAAACGTTGTAAAAAAAACATGAAACACTTTCGACACAAGAAAGCGCCATCTAGTGGCGTGTACAGCAGTGTAGCCTAAAAGCAGAGAAAGAATATATAGGTTATTCATAAATTGTTTGAATCAAATGGGAGCATTGGTAATGTAATCTAGAGAACAGTATTTATATACAATGGAACTTGATATAGTATTTTTTCCCGAATGTAAGAAAAGAAAATTTTTAAGACTCCGAATTAAGCTTTCACTAATAAAAGAAATGAATATTAGCAAACTCAGGAGCGGCAATAGCATTACATCAATTGAAATTTTATTAAATATCTATAGAATTTTGTGTACTATTTACAATCTAATGCAACTCATAATTTAATAAGAAATCAAGTTACAATTCTTTGGTAAATAATTCATGCATTTACTGAACATAAGGTATTAACATTTAAGTGCTTTGAAATGGAATTCCCCGCCTATAAATATCTATCTAAATTCACGACACCGTTATCAGATATCTTCATGATCGATTTCATTTAAAAGCACTGGTCAGTGTAAATTTACACCACAAATCTGCAATTATATTCTGATCTCTTATCATGTCATGAAATATCATGAATTAATTATGATAGGAGCTTTGTAATGTGTTATCTAGGAATAACTATTATCGTAAATGATTACGGTTTATGATAATTTTCGAAATAAATTCTCAGTCTTCCATTATTGACTAAATTTACGTCACAAGTAATGTTCTACCTTATTTCATATGGCTTAGCTTTTGAATAATAATTGAGCGAAACACTCGCATTTGGTACTAAAAATATTACCTGGAAGTGTTAATAATATTTTCGTTGTGATTATATTTCAAACTGTAAATATAACATAATTGAAAATGTTCCCTAAATTGTTTATACATATAAGAATTCTGTAATTTAGATAAATGAATAATATTACTTTTTTTTAAATATGTTGTGATATGCTTATGTTACATAATAAATTTAAGTAGCAAATGGTGATTGAAAGAGATTTATCGAAACTAAATTAAAAATCAATAGCCACTATCATTGGAAAAAATTAATATGCATCTAGTTGAGAAATTTTCTTGTGAATCATATATTTGTAACCATACACAATAGCTACAACTAAAAAAAAATTTTGATAAATGTTGCATTCTTTTTTTTAATAGGTATAAATTTTTTGCTGATATCCTTTATTTTAGAATTGTAGTTTTGATCCAACTTCTGCTGTTAATGACATAATAGTATTGTTTCAGTTATGAAGTTCAAAAATATTATTAATTTATGTGAAAAAATAATTCACATATAAGTTTTACTTATATGTTTACACAAACTGTGAAAATAATTCATATTATCATAATATTATAATTGTAAGTACGAATTATTCAATATACCTCCAATTGAAAAAAAAATGATTCCTTCTTTACTTTAGAACATTCAAATTACATTAAACATCTCATTAAAATATATGATACATTTTGTTGAAATTTTCTTCATCATACAATTTTTACATGTGTTATCACGTTTACAAAAAACACTCTATAACATAAAAAAAAAAAATAGAAGCACCTAGAAGAAGATGCCCGTGCCCGATTGTATTGAAATTTCGTATGAAAAGACAGTTGAAACGAAAATGCAAATGACTAAAATTTGGTGTCTAATGAATGAATAGCAGGTGTTATAGCGCATACATAGGAAATGCGCTCTCAGCAGGTGCATATAAGAAGCAATTTTCAATCTGATGATCAAATTTTCTGTTGCAATGCGATTTAGGATACCTTTCAACGACTGAAAAATTGCCTTACCACTGGATTCGAGCTCATTATGAGCAACTGTCAGAGTTTGAAAGAGGTCGTATCATTGGATTGAAAGAGGAAGGTTGGGCAAATCATAAAATCGCTCGTCATATGGGTGATTATAAGATGCTGGCAAGAATGGGTGGACAATGGCAAATTTAAGTTTAGATTTTTTCTATATTTATCACTTTTCAGGGTTTCGTTAATATTACTTAATAGAAAATTGCAATCACTTTTTATGTGTGTCATTACAAATAGCATGATGCGTAAGACAGAAAAAGTTTATGAGTATTTTTTTTTTTTTTTTTTTTTTTAATTTCACTAGTGAATGAACGAAATAAATTTAAAACTACTCTGAAGCTGTAAAGCAAATTAACTTATAATTGAGTTAAAAATGAAAACCTTTTCTGAATTTGAATGAAGAAACATCAATGAACAACATTTTATCAATTATTTGTTACTTTATGTAGTTCTTAATATAAGTTGAAATTTCAAATGATTTAGTCATTTGAAAGAATTGGAAAAATGAACATTTTTTTTCTCTTTGATCATATTAAAAAAATTACTTATTTTATTAGTTTTTACTCTATTTTTAGCGTAAATATTTAAATGTTCCCCAAATGCTTGTTAATTAACATACTTTAAAAATAAAACCATTTAATTAAATTGCATGTGTTTTTTTTTAATCACAATTTTTTGAGATACAAATTAAGTTTACAAGTTTTAAAAATTTATTCTATTATGGAGGTGTAGGTTTCGTTAGATTTAATTATTTTGTCAAATACATTTATTTGCGCAAAAACATTGATGTTATTAGTTAGTCCGAATAGAAATGCAGTGAACATAAGTGTTACTCCAAACAGTTTTATTAAGGATCATAACAGTACCGTAAAAAATTTGCTGGTTATTCAAAATGAAATTTACTAAGAATAAACCATAAATGTATTATTTCTGAAATTATGTTTAGTTCTGCTATTATTCAAAGGCATTTACTGTAGAAACGTCTTAAAAATAACTTTTAGGCACGAATATACTGATTTTGATTTGCTCAGTTTTAATTACGTTGTATTTATAACAATAATGGAACTACGATTTTACTCACTTTTTTTAAATCAGATAAACTAATGGATTAAAAAAATAGCCAAAACCTTCAAAAAAAGCATCATTCATCCAATTTACAGTTTTGTTTTAGAGATAAGAAATAATGTACTATTTTTAGACCCTCGTTAATTTCACTGGGTTTTTATAAGTATACACACATAACAATAAACAATGGAAGAATTAAAAGAAAAAATTACTTTCTCAAACAAGCTAACATTAGCAAGTAGAATTGTTTTTGTTTTTAAATCTTCATATCCAATAAGAAACAATGTTTTATGTAATTCGTGTTTCTCTCAGAAATGCTATTCCACTCTCCAGTTTCTCACAAGAAAGCTTTCAACTTTATTTTTATCACTAAGTTACAACCTAGAACTTCATTAATATTGATTTCTTAGTCTTTTATTTAATTCCTTAGTGACTCTACACAAAGACAAATGCATTCTCATTTATTCGTAACATTTTCCATTTTATACGTATCTAAATCCGTCTGCGAGAGAAAAAAGAATATCATAAATTACTTGAAAACCTTGAAGTTCCCTTTAACTTAAGCATAGAGCGAAACAAATATGTTCCGGAAATAGCTCCTTTTTATTATTTCTTTTATGTGTAACTTAAATTAAAAACAGTAATTTATTTCTTGCTCTTTTTCATTTTATTTCTTTCTGCTGTGCAAGTTTAAACATAAACTTTATAAGTATTTAGAAAAGCATTAGTTAAGTTAGGCAAAAAATTTTAAAGTTAATAAAATACATCTTAATTTATAAATTGGAATTTCATTCGGTAATTTCGTGAAGTGTAATGAAACCAAATAAATACATTTATCTCTCCTATAAAGAAAGTCAAAAATAAAATGACAAATAATAATAAATTATTTTAAGATGCAAAAGCATAATATCTAAAAAAAATAGAGGAGTACACTGTAACTAAATACCAAAATGCTATAAATATCACAAAAAGTCATACGTGATTCTATAAGGAGAAAAAAGGTAAATTTCATTTAGGGTGAAATATTTTTTTTACAAAATCTATATTTGGAAAGTCATATAAAAGGACGAAGCAGATGCAAAATCCGTAGCCCAAAAATGCATTTAAAAGTGTGTTTCTAAAAAGGAAAAAAATAAAAATTATAATTTGTTATAAAGTAATTTAAATATTTGATTTACAGACTATAGTATCTTAAGTATACCAAGAAAAAGGCTAAGCAGTTTATTTACTTTGTATTTTTTACAATTAAAAGCGAAACCAAACAAAAGGAATCAAAGTGTTAAAGTCAACTTAAGTCAAAGATAACAATCTAGAAAAAAAATTAAGTTTTCAGATTATTTTACGCCAAATTCTTATTACTCTACATTTACATGTGACAAATAAGTATTTCTGTGGTTTTTTTTTTCAAAGTTATTTGAAGATCGTAGCTTTTTTTTCTATTTTACTCATTTCCATAAAAATATACAAATGATTTAGAAAAGAATTTTTGTTTATAGATATTTAAAAAGACTATAATTTTTTTGACTCACAGTGTTCAGGTTAAATAGCGAATTCAATTTCTGACTCCACCGAGGATCCTTCCAACGGTAAATAAATTTTAATTGGGTTCTAAAATCTTCACTAAGTACCTAGAAAAATAATGAATATGAAGTTTCAGATAAAATACCATCATTGTCAATTAACCATTGATCACAGTTACGAGTAACGACAATCTACATAAATGGGAAATGTAATTCTAGATAGATACTAAAACTAAATCTACCGACTCCATGAGTCATGCAGATAAACAGTAAATGAAAATATAATTGGACTAAATAGAATGATAAATTATGTAATAAACATTAAACTATGTAAAGCCATTTCATTTTTTGATAGAAATTATAATCAGTTATCTTACTTTATTAGATTTTCTCATCTAAAAATGAAATATACATATAAATTTCTTACGTTGTAAGCATGAATCAACAAGCTTGAATTTATTCATGAGCAAGTATGAAAATTCCTACCCCCCAATCTGTCTTTAATTTGAGAGATTGAAAATAATGCAGATATATTCCTTATTTATTTCTCAAATATGGCATTGTAAAACATAGCATCGCCATTATATCTTAAAACCCTTTTATTTAAATTTTAGCAAACGAATCATTTTTCTTTAAAGTTTTATGAACTAAATATGGGTAGTAAAAATTTTGCAGTTTTGTGAATATTTTTTCATGGTTCAGTTCTTTTTGCTTATTTTTCAGAATGAAATTAAAATAAAAGATTGCAGAAATCTAAGCAATAGTACAAGTAAATCAATTCAAAGGACTTGTATATTTCTTTAAAAGGCTAACTTGAGTCTGTTTTAAATATAATATTTCTGATGAAAAATTAAACAATTTATTAAGAAAAGGGGTATGGATATTTTATTCTATCTTTAATGTTTATTGTTATTTCTGAACTTTGATGAATGAAAAATATATAATAAGGGAAATTATATTTTTATTAAACGCTTATATATTTTGTTGTGATTAATATTGTCGAATATCTTCTCAACATTATTCTTATGTTATGTTAATTCACTTAAGGAGGCAACACTACCAGCCTTACCTGTGATATGTATTTAAAAAAAAGCGACTCCTCACTTGAATTACAGTAAAAATATATAAAGGTATTAATTTACAAAGATAAGGAATTTTCTTTTTTCATGCAAAGTAACAATCCACATCAAAAACAGAACTTTTTTTTATCTCCCATCATTTGACCATTATCTTCCATGAATTCTCAGTTTTCTCCCATATTGAATTATCTTTCAAAACACTTGAATCAAAATTAGAAAATTTTCAACTTCCTTGAAACTTCAATCAATCTAAATCGGCAGGTGGCCTTCTACCATTTTGATATCAAAACTTTATGAATAGAGTTGAGTGTTTGTTCACTATGGAGTATATTAATTTCGCTTCTATTACCGAAATTTTCTTTTCTCATTCCCGTGTGAAATGGACTTTTTGTGGTTGTATCAATGATTCTAATGACAGGGAAATGTTAACGATTGATCCGTAATGGATCATTGCTGTTGTAATCATTAATCTTTGGTTAACCTCTAATGGATTTTTCTCCTTTAAGGTGAATAGTACCATACTTTCTCAGAGCTTAAATTTATCGTATTTAGATCATTATTTAAGCGTCTAAAAATAAAGAAATTACCCTATTTTTATGTAGTTTATCTTTTAAACTATCTGCTCTCTTCGGAGCTTCGAACTCTTCAGAATTTATTCCTTTATCCTTCAAATTAAAGTAATTGAGTTGATAATTCTTCATCATTGATTATATTTTTCTAATAATCATTACAAGCAAATTGTAAAAGGCATCTATTTTTCCACCAAAGTATACATCTTTCTGTTTCATAACTTTCTAATCTTCCTTTAAGGAAGTTTCTAACCCATTACATGCTTTTTAAAAAGAAGACACGTGTTAAGGATTCGTTATATGTTACATATTTTCATTTTTTTTCCCTTTACTGTAACTATATAACATGCATATCAAATATAACTTACGAGGATATTTAGCTCATATATGATTTCATTTTAATAAATGAAGATTTCCTTTGTGTTTTTATCTTACTTAATTATTTTCTTTTTTACTGTCATATTTATAATTGCTCTTAGTACATACAAAATAAATAATTATGAATTATTATTTATGACCGTGTATACTTCACATACAATTTACGTTTTAGAAAAATAGATACCTTGTGTCTCCATTAATTCATTTTAAATATCAAAAAAAAAATTCATGCTTTTTTCATACAAAAATGAAAACGCAATACCGTCTTAGATCACTATCTCCAATTCAATGTGGTTCCCCACCCAGGTGCACCATTTCTAGATATATATATATATATATATATATATATATATATATATTTATATTAGGTTGTCAAGTATGAAATGGAGCAAAGTTCATGTTATTTATTTCAATTGCCCACAACCTGATTTAAACGCCGTATTTTGGCATAATTTGTTTTTCACGTGAAAGGTACATCTTTTCCTCTTTTTAATGCATATTTCAGTTTGAAAAAATTTGCAATTTTTTTTTATTGGTGATTAAGTGAGACCATAGAATCAGCAAAATTCGTGTGTTGATGAAGTATGAGTTCCAACGTAGAGCCACAACATGGCAGGCAGTCGCCAATATCAATATTGTGTTTGCCATTATAGTGGCTACAAACGCGACTGTAGTCCATTGGCTTAAGAAATTTCGTTCGGGAGATTTCAACCTGTCTAATGAACCACGTGGTCGACCCAATACAAAGTGGATAATAACGTCCAGAAAGCCACTGTGGAAGCGAATTCCAGCCAAAGTGCACGTGAATTGTCATGAATGTACAATGTATCAAAGCAAACAATCTTGATTCATTTGGTACAAATCGGTAAAGTGAAAAAGCTGGACAAGTGGGTACCGCATGAATTGACTGATGCGCAGAAGGAACGAAGACTCTTTCTCTTCTTTCTCGCAACAAAGCCGAACCATTCCTCAATCAAATCGTTACGTGCGATGAAAAATTGATCATGTAGGACAATCGTAAGCGTTCATAGCAATTTTTGGACAAAGATGAACCACCAAAACACTGTCTTAAACGGGACATCCACCAGAAGAAGTTGATGGTCACTGTTTGGTGGTCTGGCTCAGGTGTCATCCACCACAGCTTTATGGAACCTGGCAAATCGATCACGGCGAATGTCTACTGTCATCAACTAGACGAAATAATGAGAAATCTTGCGATTAAACAGCCAAACGAATGACTCAAATTCTCCTGCACGATAACGTTCGACCACATGCTGCATGAATGACCGTGTCAAACTACAGAATTTGAAGTTGGAAACTCTCCGTCACCCACCGTACTCGCCAGACTTTCCTCCCATTGACTATCATTCCTTTCAAAATTTAAACTACTTTTTACCTGGAAAAAAAATTCAATTCCACACAGGCTGTCAAAATGTTGTTTCAAGAGTTCAGCGACTCTCGTGATTTAGGCTTCTACAGCAAAGGAATAAATGAGTTACCTCTAAAATTGCAAAAGTGTATCGATAATATGGGTGCATACTTTGATTAAAAATAAAAAAGTTTTTAATGGAAAAATCATGTGCATTTTTTGCTCCATTTCATACTTGAAAACCTAGTAGAAGACGTAAACAAAAATATATATATATATATATATATATATATATGTATGTGTGTACATATATACATATAAATGTTTGTACATATGTAAACACACTCTCATTCTCTCTCTCTTTCTCTCTCTCACACACACACACATATATATATATATATGAAGAATGGTAACAGGGTAGAAAAATGTTGTTCACAACATTACACTTTTGGCCATCTATAAGAATTTCTAAATAGTTACACCCAATTCTCGATTTAAGGAATTTATTATTCACTATAGCAAAATTTCTAACTCAATATTTTTTTCTATACTTTATCGCTTGTTTTGAAGCGGTTTGAGCAAACCTCTTCAAAATGACATGATTTAACTGGCATTCTGATTTCCCTGCTATCCTAAAGAAAAGCAGTTTTTAGAATTTTTAATTAGTTTTAGGATTGTAGAAGTGTTTCAAGTCAGTTCCAGGCAAAAATTTATATTTGGAAAACGTACTGCTTTTCAGGGTGGAAAAAACACCAACTTCCCGACCAAGTTTTTAAAGGTTTGAAATAAGGCTCTCCTTGGCATATGCTAATGTGTGCCATGGTTTCTGGATTAAGGCTTAATTAGAATCTATCTGATACAATGAAGTCACACAAATCTTTCAAGTTAGAAAATTTCCAAAGTTGACAAGAGTAGTCAAAGTTCGTGGAGAGTCTGCATGTGAATTCCACTTGTGTTTAGTTCTTTCATTCAGTGCCTCTTAAAAATCATCCAAGGTCTAGTACGACGTTAGCTGGAATTGTTTTAGAACTATTTTCTTCAATTTCTAATCAGTACCTAAAATCATCATACATTCGTAAGTTTGTGTAAGTGTAAGATAAAGTACAGCTCAACAAATATTTCATTTACTATGAAAATTAGAAAATCAAAATAAAGAAAATGATCTAATATATTAAGACACTAAAATTCAGAATGTTTATATAAAATATTTAAATACTGCGCCTGAATATTAGAAATAAGCATGGTTAAAAATATTTTCTGGATCCAATGTCATCTATTCACTACATCACTTTAAAACAAGAAGCTCTAATTATTCGTACGTTTATGAAATTAAAAAAAATATTCAAAATATGTCCTAAACTTTTTCATAATAAAGTGTATTTTAATACAAATTTATGGCACTCCTGTGTGTTAAAGTAAATTTAAAAGTAAAATAATTCAATATTTGACAACATAGTTTTCTACCAGGTTTTTGGTTTTGGTGATGGATTCTTCAGAAATGTTTCGTAATGATTTTTTTTACATTTTTTGGAAGACTTTGTAATTTTGTTTAGGCTCAAGAACATTCAAATTATTTTCACTAGAGCTTTTTCTTCTCTATAAAAATATTAAATAATAACACTTTCTGAAATGTCAACAGCTAATTAGACTATAAATAGCATGTAATTCTTGATTTGAGGGTTCCTTGTGGTAAGAAACATATATTATGCAAGCAATTATCATTAAAATTAACATCATATGTTCATGTAATTACGATTCTGAAATGATTCATTCAAAAATTATTATTCACTGTTATATGAGCCACTTCGTATTTTTTTTCTAAATTTTGAACTTAATTCTTTCTAAGACTAAGTATTTTTTTTAAATAATGCTGTATAGTTATAAAAATAACTAATATGACAAAACACTTTTATGTAATACGTATAATACACAAATTCAATTTTAATCTTTGTTAATAATTTAATAATTTGTTTGGAAACTAAAACTACATTTAACCACCTAGAAAGTAAAGAGAAACTTGACTAGAAATTCATATGTGAAAAGTGAACATTTTTAGTTTTAAAATAACTTAGATTTATATAAGGTCTCGAAATATCTTTCTAGAGATACTTAACTAAAATACATATTGATTCTATTTCTTGAACTATATATTTCTGTGTCTGTCATATGTGCTTTGAAAATTTGAATTAATCTCCTTCTCTCCTCTTAGCTCACTTTAAACAAACCTTATCTGAATCTCTTAAAAGAAATTTGTTTTTCTTTATTCAGATTTCTTGAATTTACATTTTTTTTTGTTTGTTTTCTTGCAAAGCTCTTAAGTTCAAATTTTACTTTCAGACATCTGAATTTTTTTTTATCTCCAGATAAAACAGAAATCGTATGAAGTATTTTGCTTATCATACTGAGTCACCAACAAACATTTTAAGTATATTAAAATCATTTCAATACCAGGAATGTTTTTATATTCAAATTTGCTTAAGAATATTGCTTTGTTTCTACGTGAATTAAATAGAATTATTTTCTTTCGGAAAAGCTAAATTTAATATTGGGTATTGCTTAAATACTTTTTCGAAAAACATTTATTTACGTTAGATTTTAAGTAAAATATTACTTCTTTAAAGAAAGTAATACCTGAAAAGAGTCATCTTAAAATAGAAGTAAGAAAATGATTGCTATAAAGTTTGTTAGAAATGCCTTTATTTTTACATAATTTCTTTAAGAATATTTCAAATATAAACTGAAATTCGTAATATATCAATTAGGAGGTATATAAATATTTATTAATACTAATTAAAACTGATTTCATCAGTCTTGTAGAAAATTTTGGGATTCTTTAATCACTTTTTTGAATTACCTGCAATATTTTTTTACAAATATATTACGTGTTTTTGTAATGATGTTAATGTGCATGTGAAAATTGTTTCACCTTTTATATAGAATATCTTAAGATATTTGAAACAATATTCATACATATTATTTAACTCTAGAACACTTGCATATTTATATATGTCGCTATCACTAGAGATATGTAAAATTTACGTGATCACGTAAAATTCGTTTTATTTACTTATATTGCCTTAATATTGGCTTTAAATATAATGAAAATCATTTGCCTTTTAAATTTAACATAAAATAAACATTTGAAAAATAAATTTATATAATAATTATTTACCAATACAATTATATGTCTATTTAGATGGACATGATATCTCATGCTCTACACATATAGCTTTGCCACATTCGCGTTGGATGCTGCTCTATACCTAACAGCAAAAAATGTTACATCAGGCATAACTTTTGCTGACAAATGGTTATCTTGGAAAGCTGAAGTTAGTATTAATATTCCAAACAAGGTATTCAAATCTTCGGAATTTAAATTATTTATTGAACCATCTATATAACATTTGCATAACCTATCTTCTTCCGATTTATATCCATGTTTGTTTGAGTATTTTTTCCTTACTACACCGGAAATAAGCAAATTAAAACATTCAATTAATCGAGCAAATTGAGTCTCAGCAACTGGACCTGATCTAATATGAACAATATTTTTTGCGCTAATTTTCTGTTTAGAGTTATCATTAATTTTCATATACCACTCATAACCATTTATGTATTTTATTAAATCAGTATCCAAAAATATATGTTGTTGTTCATTTAGTTTTTGAATATTTGTAATCTTCCTATTTTTTTTTTTTTACTTTTACCCCATATTACCACTGCACTCAATTTCTTTTATTGGGGAATGAATAATTAAATCAGGATCAATCTCTATTTTATATTCAGAAATATAATCTAGATCAGCATCACTGTGATTCAACTATCTTCATCAAATTCAACGTTATCGCCACTTTCACTATCATCAGATTCCAAAATCAATTCTTGAATTTCTTCCTCCATTAAGTACTTGCATTGTTTGGCCATTTCTTCAACACAGTATGAAATAAGAAACAAAACGCTTTTATATACGCCATTCAGAAATTTAAAAATACAGACTTTCACTAGGACTACGATGAAGTAACGTATTTAAAAAATCGTGTAATGCTAGCGAAACATAAAATTTACATGTTTAAAAGTTTGTGTATTACTAACAATACGTAAAATTTAAGTGATCTAATTTTCGCATATTTCTAGCGACATGTAAAATTCACGAGGTGAGATCTAGTTAATGAAGTGAGACAAATGAACAGTAGACGAAAAATAATCATACCGCTTGGCATGGAGCCTAGTAAGTGACGCTTCAAAACTCTCAAAATCAAACAAGTATATCAGTTGAAGCGAAAGGCCAGAAAATAACCAATAAAGGAAGATTGCCCATTAAATTTGCATACACTAGCGTTTTAGGATTAAAGAAAAAATGTTCAAAAATACTTCATATAATGTTAAATTAAAACATACAAAGAAAAATCATTAAATTAATTATTTCAATAGCCTAATTAAAATTCCAGTTGAGAAAGGAATTTTATTAATAATAATGGGAGACAAGCATGTTGTTGAGAAAAAATGAATGTATTTGTCTTTAGTAATGAAATTAAACTCTAAACTCTGAAAGTTAAAAAATATAGATGCTTCATTTGAAATAGTATATTTTGATTAAAATTTATAAGTAATCCACTAAATAAATAAAATTTGTTTAAATGTTAATAACACCAACTGAATAAAACGTGTATAAAAGTAAAGAAAACATTACATAATTATTTATTTATTTATTATAAGCATTTATAAGTACCGATTTATAGATAAAATAATTTATTTTCTTCTCCTTTAAGTATCACACTATTAGTTTTTAAAAAAAATAATATCTCATCGTACAATTTATGGGCCAGCCGATTATATTTTAGCCTTCCATCTTACTTAACATTAGTTTTGACATCGAGTATGGTGTTGTAAAGAGCGAAAAGGATTATTAGCTTCATTTGAAGTCACATCATCGAATCCTCACGTAATCGATAAAAAGTAAAAATATAACATAGTCCCATTCATCAAATCGGAAGACATGTTCTCAATCATTTAGCGTCAATAGTGGGGGAATTCTTCACGCTTATTGGTCAGGTTTATTTTGATAACCAATGACTTGTTAGAAGTGAATGAACGAAGTAAGCACGCTTTATACGGAACTTTCACAATCATTACTTTTGTCGAAAATTGTGTCATGTCCATATGCATGTTCTTTACGTTAATTTAAACGAGCAATTTTTTTTTTATTTCTTTATTGTAAAAGTAGAGTTTATTCTTTTTTTATATAGAAGGTTATTAATTAGAATTCTCCAAAAAACATATTATATGGACTTATAATTTCAGAATAAAAGTAAGGTAATAAGTTTATGCATAAAATGTTATAAAATCCTTTTAATTCTGATTTAAAGTTCTTAGTATAAAAAGAAAAGAATTCTACATTGAGTAATATTATTTTATTTAAAAAAATAAGAATTTTATAAGTAATTAACTACTTGCGTGAATGTCAAATATTAAAAAATCATGAATAAAATACAAAAACGCCTAAAAAATTAATTTTTCTTAAAAATTTCAAAATGCTTCGAAAATTATCGCTTTAACATACAGCAAACATTAAAAAGTTGTATTTAACTACTTTCTTTTCAGTCTCTTAAATTATATATATATATTTCGTATATAAACCAAATATATTCATTAAAACTGAGTAAAATAATTATGTATTGTTTTTTTTCTCGAAGAACAAACTTACCAACAAGAAATCCATGAAATATATATATATTTACAACTTTCATGAAATATGACATGTTTTTAAATCGATGACACCATTAAGGTACATAATTGTTACCAGTGGGTGCAGAAATCTTTTAATCAGAGCAGCAAATTATACAATTAGACATTCATTCATCAGTTAGTATTGATTTGGTAGTCATTTGCTGCCAAAAAAATTTAATTGCAGCCACATCCAGTTGTTGACGCCGTTCTGCACTGATTCCTTGATATATATATATATATATATATATATATATATATATGCATAGTAAGAAATACGACGCACCAAGAAGGAGTTGTCCGATGAAGGCAAAAATTGTTAGTAGGAAAATTATGTACAGAATGGAAAATGATTAAAATTTCAAAAAAAATGAATAAGTTATTTCATACTTACATAATTATAAATTAACGAGCTCAATAAGGTGTTGACGCCCTCTAGCCTGGATGCAAGCTGCCACACGACGTGGCATAAAGTGATTAAGATCCCTGATGCTTTCTTGCAGTATTTCTTACCAAATTTACTTCTATTGTCGGGAACGGTCATCAACATTCCCTGGTAGATGCAGTTGAGTGACCCTCATATGCCAGATATGCCAGACATGCTTGATTTGAGAGAGATCTGGCTTGCCTAAGAAGTGTGTAACAAAAAGTAAGAGTTCACAGCAATATATGCCGTATGTGGTCAGGCATTATGTTGCTGAAAATTAAGGCAAGTTTACTGCAAAAGGAACGATATCAAAATTGGTCACAGAATGTCGTCGACGTACCACTGTGCTGTAAGTTTGCCTTTAATGACGACCGAAGGGGACCGGCTATCAAGTGAGACACCCCAAACCATAACTCCTAGTTTAGAGCTTGTGTGGCGTACAATAGTGAAAACAGGATCGGCAAGATGCTCTGAGGGTCTCCAGACACATCTTCGATTATTGTCAGGACAGTGCAGGATGCGTGATTCGTCACTGAACACTATACGTCCCCAGTCAGCATCATTCCAACTTGATCGAGTCAAGAACCACTATAATCTGGCTCGGCATTGTGCAGGCGTGAGTGGCAGGTGGCTTAAATGTCGGTAAGAGCGTAGATTTCTCTCTATCAACCGTTTGTAATTGTTCATGTCAGACACTAGAGTGCTGGGCACACATCTGATGGTTGATAACGAGGAATCAGGCACTGTGACAGCTGATCTGACGATCACTCTGCCCTCCCGATTGGCTTTGGCTCTAAATCGACCGCTTCTATCATGATTCAGAAATGTGCCTTTGTCTGCCCATTCTTACCAGCATCTTCTAATCGCCTCTTTGCTTCGAACTATATGACGAACGATTCTCCGATTTGCCCAACCTGCCTCTTTCAATCCATTGATACGATCTCTTTCAAACTCTAACAATTGCTCATGATGAACTCGAATCCAGCGGCGAGGTATTTTTTCAGACATTGAAAGGTATCCTAAATCACAATGCAATAGAAAATTTGACCATCAGATTTGAAATCGCTTCTTATAGTTATACACCTGCCAATTGCGTGGTTTCGATACACTGTAGCTTCAACTATTCATTTACTGGACACCAAATTTTAATCATTTACATGTTCGGTCCAAATGTATTTGCATATGAAATTTTATTACAATCGGGCTGTTCCTACTGGGTGCGTCGTTTCTTTTTATAATAGAGTATATATATATATATATATATATATATATATATATATATATATTGGGAGGTACAGGAACATTACGTTTATTAAGACATTCTATATTAGTTTTTACATAAGTCAAGTTTATTAGTATCAAGTCAATTTTTACTATTACCTTCAAGACGAAAAGTTAAAAAAAAAAAAAAAAAAAGAAAAAAATAGATTTTTTTTAAAAAAAAATATGACTTGTGGATGGAACCATAAAATTGAGTATTTTCATGCATTTCGATGGTTATATTTTTAAATGATATGTGACAAAAAAAAAATTAATACGGAGTCAGTGATGTCAGTTTATACTTTGACGAAAACCAAAGCCTCTTTGGGGGCTAATAAATCTTATTTATATATTTATATTATAAACAGGGAAGGACTGAGCGCTGTGTTAGATTATTTGTAACTTAAGAAAACCACAGTAATTAAGTTATATTCTAGTGAAACAAGCTTCAGGTGGTATTCAAGTTTAATTTTTCTTAGAAATTTTTACTTTTATGTTAACGAATTTTCAAAATCTATAATAATAAATAGTTATAACAGCAGAAATAATTTTAATAGAGAAATAGAAAATATCTTTTATTTTAAATTTAAAAAAAATTATTTTTTCTTTGTTTCAGCATCTTTTCATAAGACTACATTTTTTACAGAGTAGAACAAAGAGATGATTTGAGCTGAAATGCTTTTGATAATATATGACAGCATATTTGAAAATAGCTAATTATATTAAATATTGTGAGCCTCACATTGTATTTGTAAAACACAATACCAATAATTATTCCTTTAATGTGTATTATGATATCACCTTAAAAGAAGTATCAACAACATCCCTCATGTTTACACTCGATATCTGAGTACGAAAATGTAAATTTCTATTAATGTCAAACTTCATACATTCTTTAGATGCAAAGTGTACATTTCACCTTTTTACTGTTACATTGCTAAATGTTATATTTTCTTTAAGTAAAAACTTTCATTTTACTTTACGTATCTTTCAAGAGGTCCATATACAAAATCAATTAAATAAAAGTAATTGTTCCAGTTTTTAGCTATGCTGATGAGATTCTAGTTTCTTAAGAATTTTGTAATTGTTATCTAAGATATTAACTCAACGCATCATAATGGAATTACGAAATTCTGACAAAAATGGGTGACTAAAATATATGTGTACTGAAAAATATTAAAATTGAAAGATTCATACCTTACTTCGATTGATAAAAAACAAGGAAGTCAATAACATTCATATAATATAACTATTTCCGGCGTGATCAGAATTTACCATGGGACAAAATGTGTGTAGGATGTTGATTTTGGATATATAAAAGTGTACGCACCAATATCTTTATGATATATTTGTTCTTATTTTTAATTTACAGGAGAATTTAAAAGGAATTTTTGATTGATAACACTTAATATGCATATTTATGTAGAAAAGATGCAGTGGTTAGACAATGCGACAAGTGGATGATAATGATGGATTTCAATATCCGAACTTCTCGACCCAATACCTCTACTGAACGGATTCATTCGGGGGCAATCGGCACACATAGGCACAGATACGGGCTGCTGGCACAGCACTGGATTAACAAATTGGCACTGATAGAGGCTGGTACAGTACTGGATTAGTCCTTTTCAGCCATCTAAAGTGTAACTACATTCAAGCTACCAAAGAGATCATTAATAGAGTCTGAGTGAGTGGCATCTAAGATGACATCGATAATTTCACCACTTGACACTTTAGGCTGCACAAATCATGTTGGATTACAGTTTTGCTGAGCTCGAACACCTTAGAAATATACTAATTATTGAGGTGAAAAGAATTTAAAGTTATGTCCCATTTCTAGGCTTAATTACAAGGATTGATGATTACATCAATAATTTCTACAGACATTCTAGGTGGCAAAGGGATTTTGTTTTTATGCCGTTCTGGAACATAACATGACATTATGTCATAAGGTATTCTTTCCTAGACAAACATCTTTGCTAGTCAATCATGGTACTCTTATAGCGATATGAAATTCTTGAACTTGTTATTACCCAAAACTTCTTTATTAACAAGATATTGTTTGATCGCACACAGCTCTATTTTGCATAAATTGTACTATGTCTTAAAGAAAAATTCCTAAACTGGCTGGGTACTGGACCTCATAAGGTAAATTTTGGACATAATGGGAAGGCACTTACAACCATTTTAGAAATCTGTTGATTTAGCCCAACAATCGGAGATGATTGGGAAATAAATCATCAGAACGCTCCCCTCGGGTATTTCAATAATGTATTCCACGAGGTTGACAGCTTGTATTTAAATCGTAGTTGAACTAACACCTTATTAATTCCCTCTACTCGTAACGATCGAAATCTAGAATAAACCATCGAAATGTTTTGCAATTGTAAACCCTGCTTTTTCTTCGCCTATTCTTACCATTCATATAGTTTTATTAAAATTGGACGATTCATTGATGATATGGTGATTTTTATGTCTTAGAGTATTAAAAACTTTTTAAATAAGATTTTATTTCATAACATAAACATTGTTTTTGTTTTATTTGAGGGGTAGTATGTGTACAAAAACAGTGTTTATATACACCTTCATTCCAAATCAATATATACACCTTCATTCCAAAAGACTTCATTTGTTGGTTGAGGTAGTTACTGGATTCCCCTCTCTCTCTCCCTCCCTTTATTGCCAATACTATTATATATTTTATTTATTCTTTCAAATGATGTTGAACGCCTTAAAATACAAATTTATATTTATTTTTGTAGTGTGAGCTATAAATTTAGAGGTATATCCCTAATCATATTTAGCATATATGATCACAACTTGGTTATATTTACGCCAATATAACCAAATATGTCATTATATTTTGGAAACACTATAGTGAAGAAAAGGAAATGCCGTTGTAGATACACTATGATTTAACGATATGATGCAAAATTAAAATTGTGATAAATATTTCCCGCTTCATATGCACTTACATAATTATTAAATATTCATAAGTCAAGTAACATTTAAATTATAATATTTTGTTTCTATACTTTTGTTGATTTTAAAGTGAAAAAACTCCTAATTCTGTAATGTTATGATTTGAAAATAATCTATTACCTATAATCCATTTGAAGAAAAGTGTAATTTAACGGAATCTTTTTTTAAAAACATTTAATTGGCTAAAGTTCATTAATGTTAAGCGTTCAATTAAAAAGCTCTTATAAGGTAACTAGCTTTCAAACGCATTAAAGTATTTAATAAAGGACAATGGAGCACCTTACTTATTCTTATTTATATTGAATCTGTTTTAAATTGGTTGCAAGGAAATTGTCTACAAATTCATCGAACTCTCGAAACTAGATGATACGGAAGACTTATATGTGGAATAAAGGAGAATGTTGCATATAAAATTACATTGGTTGATTTTATAGACTTCTAAAGCTCAAGAAATCGATAAAATCACCATGTATAGGAGTTAGGAGTCTGAAACGCAGCACAGAAGCCATATATTCGTAATTTATCTCTATAATTCGATATAACGATAATGAGATACGTCAGCAGAAGTGAGTTGTAGAACGCAGTTAGTTAAAATTAATCCTGCCAATATTATTGACACGGAATCTGTATGATGAAAAACTATTTTATATTTTCAAATTTGAGATTTAAATAATTTTAAAAATGTTTAAACATAGATATTTAATTTTATTCTTTTAAGGATAATTACTAAGAATAACTTATTATCACTCAAATCAAAGTATTAATTCTTAAATTTATCATATTCGTTAAATGTCTGATAATAAAATAAAATAGAATAAACTTCAATATATTCATTCAATTTAAGATTTTTCTCTCCTACAAATAATAATTTATACAAAATTACACACCAATAAGAAACTGAATGTTACTTACCTGAAATCAATCATTTAACACAATCAATTAAAATATTCTACTATCTACTACTAATTACAATTTATACAAACATATTCATACAAAAATCATAGAATATTTCCTGCATGAAGTCAATCATTTAACGCAGTGAATTAAGGCTACGATACAAAAATGTTAAAATTGAAAATCTCTGTAGTGCCTTTTAAATAAACATAAATAAAAGGTATGGTGTTGTAATAGAATAAGTAGAAGTCACTGAATGTAAAGTCCGGAATATATGCCGGAAGGTCTATAACTTCCCACTTGAAAATTTTTAGTAGAGCTTTATTTTAAGAGTGCTGTAAGGACGAGACCTGTCATAGAGCAAACAGACTTCTCTTGTCAATGCCCTTTATTTGTTTTGAATTGCACGTCTATGACATGTCAAAATCCCTCAATATGCATCATCATTAATTATGGTGCTGGTAGACCCGAAGCCAATGAGAAGAATGCCTTTCCTTTCCCAGAAAGTGGAAGCCATGATTTCTTGCTGAAATTGAAGTTCGGAATTTCTAGGCTTTTGGGGAATGCGAATGACATCATTGAATGGTGTGTTGTTTGGATTCAAAAGTGTAGTGAGATAAACATAAGTCACATTACTGGTAATAATGAGCTTAAGAAACTTATCACCTGCTTCTGCATAGTGCAATAGTTATCGAGTGAAAAGTTCATCCGTATCTTTTGGTGATATTCTCTTTACATTTTCGGAACCCGTCATGGACGCAGTTTCCGATACCTCAATGCCATAGTCATAATTTCACAAAGGATTTTCATGGATAATTGTGATATCTTGTTATGCAGTTCTTTCAATGTGAAACGCCTCTTTATTCAAATTGCTGTTTCTGTTCGTTGATCAAGAGCATCAGAGATCCCAGATGGCCTGAGAATTATCTTTTCATCATCAATCCTGGTCCTTCCTTCCTTCAGAGAAAACTCCGCACCATTTCATTATATTTTGTCATTTTATAATGTTTTCGTCCATTGAAACTATTTCTTTGTGAATATACACTTACCTTTTAATTGAAGAAAACATATCACAGAACACAATACTCATTTGGAAGGATTTTAAATAGACGCAATTATCATAAATACATACTATTTGAACTATACGCTATTTAGAAATAACGACTGACCATAAGGAAAAAGTTCAAGATCACAATCTGTGTTGCTAACACTCTCAGCAAACATCTTCCATCTGACTCTCCATGGTGTACCTTTACTTAATAAAAATGTCTCTCATACATATATATGTATGTATATGTTTGTGTGTGTGTGTACTTTATAAAAATATGGATTTAAGGCATTAAAAAGTAAAGTAGAAACTTTTTGAAAATTACATATTTTAATTCAGAAGTTAATGATATCGATAGTTACATAATTTTAATCCATTTTGTTTATATTATAATATTGATTTCTTAAAAATCTTTTCGAGACAAAATTGTGCGTGAATGCATGTTTCTGAAGAATAATATGAGCTCAGCGGCACATATTATCATGTTCATAAAAGTAAACTTATCTCCTGTGATTTTCAGCCTTGGGGGAAAAAAAACAATGAAACGTAAGTAAAAGTTAACCTTAATAGACAAAAAAAGGTAACACAGTTTAAGTTAAAAACATCAGTTAAAGATATACTTTGTGCAATCTGGCAGTAAGCCATTAAACTAGAAAAAAGTCCTTATATAGATGGTCGAACAAATGTTTAGAAATAACTTTTTGCGTGATGAAAACTTTTGATAATAAATCATTGAAATTCTGAAACCTGGAAGTTACAGAAAAAGAGAAAGAAATAAAAAAAAAATAGTTATCTTTCGCTTCAGTTGAAGTGAATTAATGTTCTTACGAGCTTATTAAAACTGACTGGTGAATTGTAACGTTAATTTGAAACACTTAAAAAAATAAACAAGAAGCGTCATCGTTTTAGATCTACAAATGTTTTATAAATATGTGCAGTTTTTTTTTTTCTTAAAAGAAAACAATAAAAAACTTTAAAGATTTCTTAAACAAAATTTTGTTAAAATGTTTCCACAATCGGTACTTTAATGTCAGGTTCAACTTACTGTTTTTTTTCCTATTTTGGTATCCAAATGTATTTTTCATGGTTATATTAAAACAATTTTGTGATATTTGAAAAGATATGAGAATGTTAAACTATAATTTGTACAAAACAGGTTATATTATAAAAAATTACTACAAATTAAATATGAAGAGTCAAACCTTTTTTCTAAATAACAATTACAAATATTTTCCTTCAACAATTTAGATTGAATGCTAAGATTTAACAGACATTATTTATTTTTATTTAATCATCATACATCAGAAATAAGCTTTAAGGATACGAAAATAAAAAAAATAAGACTTAGAATATTTTATTTTAGCGGAATTTTCAAATGCAAATTTAAAATCCTTTTTATTTAAAATCTCTTTATTCTATCAAAATTTATCCGTGAACTTTTATATTTACTTATTGACGAATGAAAGAGTGAATATTAGTGATATCATATATTTAAAGAGCAATACATTTTTCAGTTTCTTTTCCCTTTCTTACAAATTCACTTCACTTCATAAAGATTTGATAACCAACAGCGCATCAAAAATATTCAATCAATTATATCACATTCGAACTTAGCCATTTTTTCATTTATTAATGAAAATAAATTTATATTTCATTAGATTTATTTATTCCCAATTATATCTTATAATGGATAAAAATGATCCCTTAATTAAAGAGCACATTTTTTCTATCTTTCATTCAAGGACTTAGAACTACATCAACCGGAATGTTTTACCTAATATATTAATCATAATTTAATAAACAAATCCTAAATTGATCTGAAGTGTTATGCTTACAACTGTATATATGAGTTTTAATTAGCGGATTAATTACATTCACAGAATATGTTTCATCGTATATTAATACGAATATTTATGGAATTTACTAAACAAATTTTATTGGGATCATTTTTATTACTAGAAGATGACTTTATTACTAATGATATGGGATTGAATCAAACAATAAAATTGCAATGTATATTTAAACACATTTGAAAAAAAAAGAATAGGAAGAAAAATATTTGATGAAAAACACAACTGTAAATAATAATTAAAACGAAATCTCAATTTATTTTTAATTCTTAAAAATTGTTTTCTTATGATATGTTGAGTACTGAGACAAAATAGTGTAATATAATTTAAAGGAAATAATTTGAACTATTTTAATCCAACATTCATCCAGACCTTGATCATAGTTACAATGTGATTAAAAGTTCTTTTATGTTCCATTTTAAATACTGCGCGCTGTATATGCAGCATAAGGGAAAGACAATGATTAATGGTGTAAACACCAGTTTAAAATTCATTTCAAGACCTTCCATCATAAATGATAAAATTTCATTCATCAAATAGATCTTTGTATAGTTAATAACCATGTTGACAATTAGTTAATAATATTATAGGAAAAGAGCTAATGTAATACGAAATGGATTTTCAAATATATTTCTCCATGGTTAATTTTCTTCAAAAATTGTACATATCTATAAGTATTACCATCCAATCATTTAAAGAAAGAAAAATAATTTTCTTTTTCATTCTACAAAAATAGATTTCAAGATCTTAAAAAATAATTTAAAATGTAATAGTTTTAATAAATATGCTTTTAACTTTCCTATATGTTTAAAGCAATTAAATTTAAGGGGGAAAAAACTTCTCTCTTCCATTAAATTTGTGACGAAAATTTTCATTTAGTACTCTCATTATATTGAAATCATTGAGAATAAAGAGCATCCTAAAAAGCAATTAATGTCTTACAAGTGTAACTAAGCAACAACTTTTATTTTCAATTTATTTGCTGCACAGAATAATGATTCAATAAACAGGCTTACGAACTAAACTATTTTATAGTGGTATTTAAATGCATAGTATTTGATATAAGTAAAAAATTATTCACACATTAAACGCTTTTCTATAGAAAAAAAAAACATTCGAATTCAAATAAATTTTTCTAAATTTGGGAACGTAAACTTAAAAATACAGAATTTTACATGTTTTTTCCCCTTTTCTAAAAATTCCGTTGGATTATTTTATATTCATTTAAATAAAAGGTACTTAAACATAGTTTTCCTTTACAATAAAAACACAGGAACACTAGTTCTCAGTTCTATTTTTAATGTGAATCTCAAATAATTATTTTTAATATTTTTAAACAGTTATTCCTGGGGTTAACACATTTAATTTTCTGAAATGAAATGAATACCTGTAATTAAAAGATATATTCCTTTTTATTCCTTATGGTTCTCGTTATTTATTAAGTATTTATCAAATAATGCATAAATACTAAATTATTGTTAAATACATCTAATTATTATTTTTTATACACAGATATAAAAATAATTATGCAAAATATCCCTTATAAATTGAAATTGACTTTTACTTATTTATTCTTAAATTATATTTCAACTTCAATAAGTTAATTATATTTTCTTCATATACTTCCAAAAAATGACATCAAATACTTTCTCTCATTGAACTTTATTTCTTCATCAATACAAGCAGAGAAATATTTATTTCTCAAAAGCTGAAGAATAGATCTATCAATCATCTTATAATCGCACACAGTATAAATATAGGCATAAATATAGGTTGATAAATATAGGCATAACATGAAAAATGGAATACAAATTCATTCGATACTAAAACAGATACAGTTAAAACATAATTTTGTTAAGATTTGAAGATTTCAATGAAATATTCACTATTTAAAAAACAAATGATAACTTTACCACTAACTGCCTTTGTGATCTCTGATAGACACATGTCATTGAGAATTTCTGTTTTTTTATATGAACTGATCTTTCCTGTTTGATTTTATTTTTTCGAACTGTCCTTAAACTAGTAGTTTAGTTCACTTGTTCTGCAAATTCCTTGAACGAACCTTCGAATGCATTGAACAGAATTTAGAAATTAATATTACAAAATTACTTCTTAATATATTTACACACACACACACGCACATATATATATATATATATAAACATATATATATATATATATATATATATATATATACATATATATATATATATATATATATATATATATATATATATATATATATATATATATATATATATATATATAGAAGAGAGATCGAGATTAATTCGTAAAATTGTTTTATCAGTCAGGTAGTAATAGCTTAGAAACACAAGTAAATGGTGGTAATGCGTTAAAGATTTTGGGAAATTGGCCTTTATCTTTAAAGATTTGAAGAAGATGATTAGGAAATTTGAAGAGATTGTAAACTTGGGTGCTCCACCAGAAATAGAGAGGAAACTGATAGTAAAATAAACTGTTGAAGAAGTCGCTACTGCTGTAGTTGAAAAAGCCTCCAGTTCCAGCTGTTCTTCAGCAACTGCTCGATCGGTGTCACTAGAATTGGCGATTCTGTGATTAACTGTAAGAAAAATTCTGCGATCAATTTTAAAACTGAATCCGTATAAAATCCACTTAGTGCAAATGTTGCAACCTCTTGACCACCAAACACGCCTGACTTTGCTTGCCGATTTTTGTTGAGAGTGGAAGTTGATAAAGCGTGGCATCGGAAAATCTTACTGTCAAATTAAATGTACTTTTAGTTAATTGAAGCTGAGATAGTAATCAAAATCGTCGCATATAGGGTGTTCACCTCCTAAATCTCCTATACCAACAACCACTGTTTTCTCATTTCGTCAATACAGAGTATGAACTTACTGCCGCTTTTATCGTTGGAACATTTTTCTTTGAAACTCTCTCTCTTTAAGGTCCTAAAACGTATTCTGTCTAAATTGCACGGTACAATGAACTCCTTTAACAACAGGACATTCTTGTTTCAGGAACGGCATAGTTTGTAGACCACTGTTTTCATACAAGATGGAGAAACTACCCACATTAGGCGCCAAATTGCTTCGAGCTAACTTTGGCGAGAATCGTGTAATATCCACAGCTGTTCTGAATGTCTGGCCTCCTTGTTCGGTAGTCTTAAGTCCTTGTGATTTCTGATTGTGGGGATTTCTAAAAGACCACGTTTATGGAGGAGGAATTCCAACTTTATCTGAGTTGAAAACCAGCATTATAGGCCATGTTGCTGGAATTTTTTGAGAGATTTTCCTACTGACGATGAACACGCTATAATGTACTTTCGACACGTAATTATTGTCATGGAGCACGCGTTGATCACATTATGTAACTGAATAAATTGTAATGATTCTGGAAGATTTTTTTTGCCCTCCTTTATGTTTTTTATGTGCCACAACTCTCCTGGTGGTTCAAATTTGAACTAGGTTTATCTCAGTAATCATTTCCCCATGGTTCAAATAACATATATACCAAGATTCTACGAAATTCAGTAAGCAGAATGGGTTTTAAAGGGGTCTGTAAAGCGTCACTTTCATTATAACCATCCTGTATATAAATATATAATTCATTCATTAGGATTGTTCTCGAAATATATATTCGTATATTTTTATCAAAATAATCTGCCAGATATCACATTCTCCTGAAGAAACGTTTAATCTTGCAGAATATTTCTTAAAAAAAGTGGTCCCCATTTTCTACATAAGCATTTTTTTTAGTCTATTTGCTGAATGAATTAACTTTGAAGTGATTTTGAGACCACACCTAGACTGTTTAATGTGTGCTCATCTCTTGCACTTCAAAAAAAGAATTCACCAAAATGAGGAAATGTTCACTTCCAAGAGTTCTTATACCTAGATTTGTTGAGATAGAAGCTCTTATCATTCATAAAAAAATTCAGAGTGAAAAGGTTCTTTAAAATACGTTTAATAAGATTCTAAGACTTTATTTATTTTAGCTCTGAGATTTTTTATTTTCTCAAAAAAAAAATTCTTGGGAATTTCTGATTAACAACTCAGTGAGATGAACATAAACAATACATGTTCAATCGTGAAGTCTTAAATTATCAAGTTTTCTGAAAATTCTGAATACGAAAGCTATAATATTAATGCTCAGGTAATGGCTATTAATTCTATAAATAACAGTCTCGAAACCTACTCTGGGATTCTAAGGAGAGATATTGGGAACTAATATTCTAAATTATCCAATTTCAGGAATAATTTTGTAAATTTTCTTCTGTTAATTCAACAGTCTTTTAAAAGTTTATCAGATGACGGAAACAGTTAGTCTTAAAACATTTAATCTCCTTAAGCCTTTCTTCAATGTCTTCTTGACCTATAAATGGCTTTCAGCTTTGAAGCAGAATTCATCCAATTGAATACTTCGAAACCAAATGAAACTGTTTTCATCGAAAAGCAATAAAACTGTTTTCAATAAATTAACACTCAAACTTCGATATACATATTCCACCCTGAAACATATTCTTTTCAAAATCATCTCTTCTGTTTTCAATTTACTTTATATTTTCCCATAATACAAATTAAAGGGAATAACACCATTTATAAATTTCCAATTATATGTTTACTCAAATGAAATTAATACATTTTTTTAAAATTAATTTAATTAAACATGAGAATGTCTAAGTATTTCTTATTTAATTTTATAAAAATAAATTTAATTGGTTTTTTTTCCTTATCAATTTTGCAATATTTACACATACCTAAATTCTAAACGTGACATCACAAAAATGATATTTCAAACTGAAAATTTTCAATCTCCTAACTATAACACTCTTCTCTAACTTTTTATCCGATGGAATAATTTATATGTGACCACACACACATATCTAAAAAATACCCTAAAACGACGGGATTACAACGAGAATAGTAATCTATAAATTTCACCTGGTTTTATTTTTCTTTTTTATGGATTTAGAAGCTAGACTGCTGTGACTGAAGGATTAGTTTAAGTGATTTGAAACAGGATTTCGAAGGAGCGATTTATCAGGATTTCACTTCGGCGTAAGGTTTAAAAGTAAAAGTAATTCTCCCTTTTTCCGTTACATTTGAAAGAAAAATACTGTTTAAGATTCAATTTCTTCGTATGAGCTTAGAAGGAAAAAATGAATAAATAAGCAATAAGTGAGGTAAGGCATCATAAAAAAGTTTATAACATACTTAAATTAATGCTAATCAAACCAACATTATTTTATAGGATTACTAGATGGGAAGAGAGAGAGAGTTAATCCTTTAAATAGCACAAAAAGTATATACGTGTTTAAAATGTACATGTTTTGATGTAAAAAGGAAATTCAGTGAGTTAAATCAGGAATAGTCAATTATTTTATCATTGAAGGTACAGTAAAAGTTCTTAAAACAAAATATGATTCATTGCTTCCAATTGGAAAAAAATTATTATTGTTATTTTTTAATTTGGTACTTTGAAAAACAAACAAATAGTTTTATCCAATAATTTACGAAAATAATTATACAAAAGTATAGTATGAAATTATATGAAATATGCAAAATTATTGAAATACAAATGCAATATATTACAGATAAAACAAGCAAATCACTAAGTAAAACCATAATGTATTAGCATATATAATGGCATATTATAGTACAGTACACTTTATAGTATTATATATATATATATAGATATATTGGATATTATACTCTTATTGATATAAAAATTTACACACCAAGAAGTAAAAGTGGGATTTTTCCGAAACTTGGTATGAAGGTATGCGTCAGGCAGATTTGTAAATTATTATAAATACAGCTTGATTTCTCATTGCGTAATGCCACCAGAGGGTGTTGAACTTCGGTCTTCTTGGATTATAAAACAGGTAAGCTATGCTTGTTTGAGTGTATTAAATCTATTATAGAGGGACGCTTTTTAACTAGAGGAACTATTATCCCGCGAACGGAGAAAGCATGGGTAACAGTCAGATTTCTAGAGGAGAAGAGATGATGAAATAACAAAGAATCATACGGATAATGGAAATTTGGTGGCAGCTTGACGAGTAGCTTGCCACCTAGGCTGTTCTGTCTTTACTGTGAGGAGGCATTGGGACTAGCTACCCTTTCCTGACCTGCTCGATACTTCAACTTGACACCGGTGGAGCATGTCTGGTATCATATAAGACGGCAAGTTGTTCAGCTCACGAGTTTGGTCGAATTAATGGTTGCTTATATAGCAAATGTGGAACGTGATGCCACAGGATATCATAGGGAACTTGTGTGCCTCAATGTCTGACGTATCACATCATGCATTCATAAAAGAGGTGGACCAATAGGGTACTTCATTTGCAATTTTTCCTCAAATAAATGATCATTTTGCTATGATTTTTAATCCTCTACATTCATTAACGTAGCACTTACATATGTAAAATTTCATTTTATTCTGTCAACTATTTCTTGGTGGGAAAATTTTTATGGCAAAGAGTGTGTAATAATATCACCAATAAAATGTAAAGGAACTTTTTATTATAACAACGATTACTGTAACAAGTTTTATTTTAAATTAAATTGTTAGATCTACGATAATATATTTAGAGAGGGTAGCGGAAGAAATTAAATAGAGAGGGGAATAAGAAGTTTGCCAATTGTGAATAAGTGTATTATACTTATCCCGTGTTACACTTCAAAATTTAAACCTCATGTTAATTATTAGGCTTTATTTACAGTTATTCCTCATTTCATTCTATGTAAAAAGATAACTGTATTAATTAATGTTAGTTTAATAAATGCATATTTATTTTTTTTAAAAAAATATAAGTAATAATTTTTCAGCATTAAAAAGATGTTTTTCATGAACATAAACACAACTTTCATAATTGTTCTAAAAAAAAATATAATTATTGAAATAGATGTGTTTGTTAAAAAAAACACTTACTATCATGATATTCAATTTTTCTTTAAATGTATACGCCTAATTCTATATCCATGAAATTTAATATTAATTTAATAGATTGAATTTATTACTAACTAAAATCTGCACATTTTAAAAGATATATTTTAATTATTATATTGAATTCTGTATAAGTTAGGAATTTAAATTTTAAATTTTATATCGAATTCTGTTTAATTTAAGAATTTAAATTTTCTCGACATAGTTATTGAAATTTATAGTCTAAGCTTGTGAAATACTAAAGTTCATTGTCGTATATCATAATCAATATATTAAATGTTTTTACAGTAAGTAAATAATTATTTTTATAACAGAATGTTGTTTTTTAAATTGTTTATCAAGAATAAACTTTGGAGACGACTATTTTCTAATTTTCTTTGCATTGTGCCTTCATGGAATAAATATATCACTCACTGTAAGATAAAGAGAAATTATACAAATGACAAGCTGTTTTATCTAAGAAGTAATTTTATTTCTATATTCAACATAAATATATTTTATTTCTTATCGACATAATTTCTTATTCGCAGTAATTAACTTAAAACTTAGTTATAGTACTTAAGTTTTTAATTAATAATTTCTTACAAAATAATGTACTGAATCTGATAGTTTCATGATTATAATTACTGGAGTTACTACTTTATATTAAATTTCATTTATAATTGTTATTTTTCTTCTTACAAAAATTGATAACTATAAAATAATTTAAAATTGCTTTGTTATAAAATAATTTATATGTTTGAATGTTATGTTATTAGTAAATTTTTAAATCTGCTTTGAAAAATCATGGTTTAACATATCATGAACTTTAAAACATTATCTAAATAGTTTATTTAACTTTCTCTATATTTGCATTATTGAGTCGCAGTTTTATAAGTGAACACAATTTCTTTTCTCTCATTTAGTGAATGAGTGTATATTTGTTTGCGTTATGTTTTCTTCGACTATCATGTAATATTCCAATATGTAATGTTTAATTTATATTGGATTAAACCTGAAAGTTATATTTCCCTTTAAATATTTCCGTTAAATATGAAATTCGTTGACATTTAATATTTTAATTACTATTTATTAAAAAAATTATAATATTGAATAAAACAATTATTGACGAAAAAATATAATTTTGATTAAAAAAATTTCATTATAATGACTTTCTAATTTATTTATTTTTATTTATTTTTAAAGTGTGTTAATATGTATTAGTGCTCAAATATTTTCTATTTTCATTTATGAATCAAAATATATAAATAATTTCGACATTTATAAAGTTTGTTTTAATTCAAAATCCCATAAATTTTATTTATATTATTTTAATATTTTAATCTGTAAGGAAAACTTGTGAAATAATCATAATTTTTATATTAAAATAGATAAAATTTATTTATTTAATTTTTGTAATTTTTAATAATATGTTACTTTACGATGCTATAAATCTTAAGTTTAGACTTGATTTATCTAATTTCTTCTGGTGTTTAATAAGAATAATAAACTCAATGTAATGGAACGCAATGTTACTCTTATGTAACTTCTGCTTTCCACCTCAGACATAGACAATTTTATCTGTAAAAAATGGAATTCATTGCATCCATAACAGTAAGAATTAACAAAGGTTTCTATGGAATTACTTCCCCCCCCCGAATTTGAAAATACTTTAAAATATTTTTAAAACCAGGAAACTAGCAAAATATCATTAAAATAGAAATAAAATACTTTTAAAAACCAAAGAAACTATATAATTACCAAAAATGTTTAAATATTTTCCCACTTATGA
>BMAW01039397.1:330856-348317 GCA_019974015.1 Nephila pilipes | reverse complement strand
CTGTTGTCAGCAAATCTTGATCGGAAAATATTTGCGGTTACTTAGATAACCTATGCAGTAAACTGAAGTATCTTCAGTTTGATTTCCTTTTAAGCTCTACTAAGTTTTTGATAGGAGAAAATTTTCAAACCTCAAACGATTTCTAGACAGGAACTTTATTTTCAGCTGGGGGGTGGAGTAAACGCATTGTAACCTAGAATTTTTCTCCTTCGTTGATAACGTTACTAGAAAATAATTTGAAAATATTTGCACTAATTCTTATACACCTTTATTAATAATTTAAAATATTTCTCTATTTAAAGAGGTAATAGACTAAAGGAAGATAGATTTGATATGTGCCCACTGTAGCTGAGTAGTCATTTCTATGAACTCATGAAAGGATTGTTTCCATCGAGTCTGGGGCTCGATTCCTTGTACCGCTTAAGACTCATCGTGTAACAGGACTGACACACGTTAAATCTGGTAAAGGTATTGTTGGTTTCAAGGGTGAGATCTAATGGAGTAGTATGAAAGTTTGGAGAGAGGAGCGAGGTGCCAAACCAGGTGCCTTTTCCTCACTTGATCGAGATTCAAAATTAAGAAATCAATCACAAATAGCTTTCTTATTGCTTCTAAATGTAACGTTAATTAAAATTAAAATTGATTTTATTATTTCGAACTCGTGTCGTTTGGTGAAAGTTAAATGTGCTTGAAATTTGACAATTATTGAAGAAATTTCATTGTTAAATTTGTTGAGAAAGAATTTGAAAAAAATGGCAGATATATATATATATATATATATAATCTAAAATGATCTAAAATGCACTGAATAACAATATTTCATTCTATATAATAAATTTTATATATATATATATATATATATATAATTATTTGTTAATTTTGTTATCTAAAATGCACTGAATGACAATATTTCATTATATATAATAAATTATTTACTAAGTGCATAAATATTTTAAATATTATAACTATTGTTAGAGAATACCCTTTTATTCAACTGAGCAACCTCATTCTTCAAAAACAATGAAACGAATTATAAACGTTTTGATAAATTAAAACAGAATTTCTATTATTGTTCAATTATTTCCAAAATTCCAACAAGTTTTATTGCAATATAAGTAGTCAATAAAATGTAAGTAATTTTCCTAAAATTAAATTTTATGAATGTACATTATGCAAAGGGTATTTAATGAATATCTAAAATGGTGTTGTAATGCTCAGATACAGCAGTGATGTTTAAAAAAAAAGATCAAAAATTATTTCTGTACAAAATTCGAAGTGCATTAAGGCATTAATATTCGTGAAGTACTTCTGAATCAAAATATTATGATAAATAAGCATGAAACATGTTAGTAATCAATACTTTTCTTAAAAATATGTATTAAACCTAGTGGTATTAGTCTCGTGCGAAGCGATTAGCCGCTACCCATGAATCTAACCACGGAGCCATGATGCACAGCATTGCATTTCATGAATATTTCAGTTAAATAATTTTTTTATAAATTAAATAAGCAAAGAAAAGGAAATATAATTATAGATGGATGCAATAGAATTTATTATAATGTTTTGCTTATATTTCCTCGTTCCAAGAGGTTAAAATGTAATAAAAATGTAATTTTTTCTGAAAGGAAAGGGATCTTTGACTCTTTGGTTGCCTTATATCGCTAACACAAAATATAAACTGAATTTTTTTCATCTTTTATGTAATAAATAATACTTGTGCTTATTTTATTGATAGTAGTGTTACTAATTTATTCATAGTACCCTATAAATCTAAATGTTTCATTTTTCGAGGAACCCACAGTAGCTTAATGGCGACTGTCACGAACTCTGGGCCGGCGTTATTTCTGTCGAGTAATGGGTTTAAGCGAATACTACTAAAATTCTTCCATGTATTCGGGGCTGATGCACGTTAAATCTGATCCCATTAAGTCCTCCTATCGACGTGGTGTAAAGTTTGGAGAAAGAGGTGCCAGTTCAGATGACGTCTTCGTCACTTGACCGAGATTCAAAATTACGATGTCCTTCATAAATAGCCCTAGTGTAGCTTGTCAGTGCAACGTTATTAAACAGTCCCAATCATTATCTTTTAAAAAAATGTGAAAATGCCAAATTTTTCCGAATGTTTGGTGCAAAGTTGTTGTGTGTGTGTCAATTTTATATCTATCTGTCACTCCGCATCAACATTAATTTTAAAATAATTATGCATCTGTCGCATTATTACTCTTGAAAATCTGCTATGTCGAAGAATAACTATTTTCCTATCTATTAAAGAGTGCATTTTAAAATAAAAAAATCTATTATGAAATTGATATTTTTTATTTGTAGATAAAATTATTCGTTTACAACTCAAAAATAGTATGAAAAAAAAACTTTTCTAAACCTGGGATCTACCTAATTCGTTAGTGAAAACCGCATATTGCTAGCCCTAAGAAGTAGAGTGAGAGGAAGAGGAAAAGGAGCAAAATCATCAAAACTAACAATTTTCCTGATAGATTGACTAACCAGAAATAAATTTTTAAGTTTTATACTTTTATTCATTGGAAAATAGCCCAGCCTGAAAAATATAAGGGTCTTTATTGAAGTTCAAAACAAACTATGCCTACTAATTTCATCCAGAAAGAAAAATGAATAAAAAGCAAATTTTTCGCAACGTTGCTTAAGAATCTATTCTAATTATCAGAAATTATTCGCAGCTGTGATTTCATGAAAAATGGCACTGTTTATCGATAACGAAAATTGTGATGTGGGCATTTTATCCATCTATGTTTTACAGCTTCCATTATACCATTGCCAATGAATTTAAAAAAGGAAATTAAAGCTGCACTTTTGGCAAATAATGCCGAAGTAACTTTTTTGCCAAATGTGAAAGTAGAGCTCTTCAATTTTGTTGTCACAGTTATGAGATGTACATTACAGTTAGTGATATCGCTTTTGAACAAGTTATGTAATTATTTAGCTACCGCAAGGAATATTATTTAAGTCAATGACAAATTCGTGCCCCTTATTACTTTTCAAAATAAAAAAAAGTTAAATGCAAATATCTTGTTTATTTTCATTTCACGATAGCATTAATTGCATTTAGCTTAAGTATAATCAATTAAATAACTTATCTTGGCTTTAATTTTAACATATGAAAAGAATATTTTTGTCCATTTCAATACTTTATAGGTTGATTTAAATCTAATATTTAATAGAATTATTTATTAGTTATTTTTAAAAAGTTTTATTCTCAAGTTTAAAAGTTGGTTAAAAGTTTTCTAAAGTTCTAAATTTATTCTCAGCATAAATTTTGTGAAGAACAATTATATTTATTTTTACGCATACTTAAAAACACATTTAATTACCACAATCATGGCTTACCTCTTCCTAATCAATTTTGAAATTAATACCCTATGCAGTTGTTATGTTTCACATTAAACACTGCAAGTTATGCAAAGTATGAAGACTTATTTTTATGTATCACAACTTTTTGAAGCTTACACACAGTCTTAATTTCATATTTTTATATTCGAGAATCATGGTTCTAGAGTCACATTTTTTGACATGCTAATATTTATTATTATAAATTACCTGTCCTAAATCATTTAATTATTAAACATTATTTTTACATTATTTAAATATTATTTTACTATATCAAATAATTTAAATATCTGTTTTAAAATTGTGCTTGATTAAAAGTAAGACAATTAATCAGTTTAAGAACCAGACATTGAAAAATGGTATTGGAAATGTGATTATATATGATCTTCAATTGTTTTTTCCAAGCGTTACAAGTAATCAGGTTAGCCTTTAATTAGGTCGCAAATTAAGAATGACTGTAGCTCTGTTTCAAAATAATTCTGAAATTACAGATAAACAAATGTATAGCAAAGATACAATTTTAAAAAGAGTTAGATAAGTAGTGTAAGTGCAATTTTTTGTGACTTAAAACTGAAAATTGGACATAAGAATCCAAAATTCAAAAATTGGCAAAAGCAATAGAATACAAAATATTTCGTTAATAGAAAAATTTTACAATGATATATAATCTCAAAATACTAAGATAAAAAACAAAAAAGGAATAATTCATAAATGTGGACTATCCTTTAAATATGATAGAGTGTTGTTTTAACAAACCTCAAAAGATTTTTTCAACATCGTAAGCCATCTACTTGACTAGATTGCTTCGAAATATTCTACGTCGTGAGAGACCCTAAAATGCCCTGATACCCAATGCTACTATTCATATACATAAAAAAACTACTTATGAAGGAAATAGTTATCAAACTTTTAATGGAAAAGTTATTTAAGAATAACATTTGAATTTATCAAAACGACACGCTATTCTAGAGCTATTCCTGATTTATTTCAGAAACGTAAGGTAGACTACTTGAAATAATTGAAAAATATATTAGCAATACGTCAGAAAAAACTATTATCGATATAAAAGGAAATCTCTTAATTAATTTGGGAAGTTTGTAAAGTCAATTCTCCTACTTGTTTGGCGAGTTTACGAATATTAAGTTACAGGAACTTTCATTTCTTGAGGCACTATATAGCAGAGGTATGCCAATTTTTTTTATTTATGTTATGAAGAGAAGTAAGCATAAATGTCTGTATTTGTATTTGGAAAAGGTGTGAAACTATATGGTATCAAAGGATAGGGTATGTGTTTATGTTATATTTATCGGGGTTTCATTTTACAGGGATTCAATATTTTAAGTAAGTATAATTTCTGTAATAAACCTCAAAAATAAATCAAGAAATTTATATAAGCTGAGTATTTTTAGTTATGATAAAAACAAGGTTCCTACGTGATTGCTCGAAGAAGGGTAGAGAAGTTATTTTAAGTGTTCACTACTTAAACATATTAGTGGACATTTATTAGAATTTCGTTTAAAAAAGTAAATGAACGCATGTGTGTAAATATTTTGATGTTTGTATATGCATAAGAAATAAATTCAATTTGTTTTATACAATATTTCGTTTAATTCTTCCAGTTACGATTTAAGAATTCTAAAACGAACTAAAAATATGATATTTATATTAATTATTACTATTTGTTACTACTTTTGTTTAAAATATATATCCACACATTTTTCACTGAGGGGGCATAAAAGAGTACGTAATTGCTCTTGTATATAAATTTATTAGCCATCGCCTTTTTATGAGAACGTTTGGAAATGAATACCCAGCTATAGAGAAATATAGGCAAGCCAAGTATAAAACAAACTGAATACCGTCAATACGCTTTAATTTGTAGTAAAACTTAACGATCGCTTGAAGTCTTTATTCTTCTACAAAATTAGTAAAATAAACTTAACAAATATACTAAAATGTATATCATTTGTACTTTAAAATATATTTCTTTCTAAACATCAAAAAAGAAGAATACCTCATAACCTTTAATTGTGAGAGATTAATAAACTCAATTTAACACCAATCTTGTATAAAATAAAAAAACTGGTAGGTAGTGTTTGTCTTTTCTTGCCAGAATGCAAATACACTTTATTGGAAATAAATATATTTATATGAATCATTTTTCTTTTAGAAAGTACTTATTTCAGAGTGTAGGTTATAATTAAAATAGTTTAATGATAGTTAAAATGGGACCAATTTACCTATTAATATTATTCATTTCTGAGCAACAGTAAAATGGGGGCAAACATTTGTCTTAAATATGTGCTATTCTAAGCTATAGTAAAGTCGTGTCAACTATGCAACAATTTTACCTAAAGTTAAATTCTAAAACAGTAGATATAGGGGGGTTCTTCTTTTATACTTGTTTTGTTTATTTTCTTTTAATATCAAATTCAGGAACTTCACAATTATTCATAGGTTTCGGGTTTCCTTGAATGAAGAAATTCATCCAGTCGAAATATTAGAGTTGTAGAAACCTTTGTTTTGTACTTCAAAACTAAAAGCAAAAATATAAAATAAAGTTTTTCATCTTAAAGTTTCAAAAGCTTTTTGCTCTTTACTGACATAGTAGCATATGAATAAGTCATCAAGTGCTGTGTTGAGAATTTCTAAGTATTTCTTTCCTATAAAAAAATTAAAATTCACCTTTATTTTTAATTTGGAGAATATTAAAATTTATTGAATAATTTAGGCATTATTTAAATTAAAATATCTAAAATGCGTGTTATCTCCTTTTTCTGTATAAATTATGAATGCATAATATAAAATAAAAATATTACTAAATATTCCTTATTAGATGAGACAGAAGGAAGAACTTAATTCGAATAATGGTGTTAAATTGACTAGACAGAATGTTTCCCATTACATGAATGAATATTTATGTAAATAATTAATTATATGATCTATTAATTCAATTTTAAACAGTTAAAAATTACGAATGTAGGTAAAATACTACTATTTGTTAAAATTCAATTCAAAACTGGTATGATCAGTATTCAAAATAGCGGGGCTTACTTAGTATCAAGGACAATTTAAAACTGTGGATTTATGTTAATTTATGAGGAGTATTATTAATTGTACTTATGTTTATTTTTATTTAACACGGTTGCATTACATCATTACGTTTATCAATTTCACGCACTGGTTGCTCAAAAATAAAATTTAAAAAAAGTGTGATTATATATCGCTAAAAATAAATGCATTTTCATATAAATTCTGCAGTATACATCAAAAGAAATACTGCATTAAAAGGTGTTTTTAAATTATTTGAGATGTTTTCGTTTATCGGTATTGTTCAAGAGGGCGAAACAATATTTAAAAGCGGCTTAAGTTTATATGAGTAGAAAATGCGAAATAAGACTTCGAGACAAGTATTATTTTATATATAAGTACACGAATATTATTTATTTAAAGATACGATGTTGGTTATTTGCAAGAATGGCAGAGGGTCAGAATCAGTTCTATGTAGCAAGATAACTGAATGTAGGTACTTTTATGATCTTTGTATATTTCTAAGTACTGAATCAGCTTCTAGAAGGCATAGCTAATAAAACCTTAGAGATACAAATGCCACCGATGACTACTATCTACAGCTAATTGGAATTAGAAGAAGAATTGCTATAGAAAACTATCTGTGATCTTCTGCAGGTAGCTTCTGGATACCTGTATTCAAATCATCTGAGTACAGGATGGAAAAAGTAGTAATGTGTACGAGACATCTAACGTTTTGTGTCCCCTCACGCCACGTCAACTGAATCGTAGACGTAATTAGGCATGTAGAATTGTAAGATTGAGTTCTTGCCATTAATGGTCATTATTTTTTCTGATGAGTCCATATTTTATTTGCAGAGAATTACAAAGGGTGATCTTTATTTTAGAGGAAGCAGAGAATTGTCTATTATCTTTGTCTTAGTTATAAAAGAAACCTATTAGGTAGGTTCAGTGTATCTGTGTGGTCACATGCGCCTTTCAATGAATACATTGAGCTTTAAAATGTTCCAAAATACGTTTATAATTCTCAGTTTTACAGAGACAACATTCTTGATCAAATAGTTTGTTCTAACCATGGTACAGTGGTCAACTTATTTATTCTTCACGACGCTAATATTAGGTCAAATAGAGCTGAATTGGGGAATAATCATATTTGTAAGGAAACTGTAGTTGGAGGGGATTGCACAGAGTGTTCTGTGAACATGAACCAGAAATCGAATATATTTCGAACACTCAATAGAGATATAGCAATCAAATCGCTATAACTATTCAGGCTTAAATTGAATAGAGTGGTAGAACTATCTTGATGAAAAAATGGATTTTACTGCCAAATGAGACGGTAAACGCAACATTTTTCTTAGAATAGAACACCGTTGTCAAGCTTTATACAACTTTTAGAAATGACAACATTCTTTAATGAAATCGATTACACACTCACCTCAAATATTGTTACATTCGAAATGTTTTCATTTTTTTTCTTGCATTTTCAAGACAGAAAATAAGCATATATTTTCTTTATATCTACTCTTAATTATTTGCTTTTTGAAAAATATTTTCATAAATCTTATTAAGTTTCAATGAATAAAAATTCCACACTGAAAATACATCTGATTTTTAAACTGTTGAAAGCCATTGTACATGTCTATAAAGTGAAGGAATGTGAACAGTATTTTTTTTTAATTTAGAATCTTATGTGGAAAAATAGTACATTTAATTTGAAACATTTAATTAATATGAAATCATTAAATAATTGCAATACACGAAAATAATATGTGATTACTGACCCTCATTACTTTTAATTTCTCCAGGGCCATAGTACACAATTGGTCTTCGCCGCCATATCATTAGCTGCGTTGATTTAGTCAAACTATTATTTTGAGCCTGATCCCACTCAAAACCGGTTTTGCTGTGGTAATGATCTGTCTGGGCTCAAAATTAAATCTTCCAGGACTTAAAGTCCTCAAAAAAGTACGATGTGAAAGCTAGAAGAATAGGGTTCCATATCACAGATTGCTTTCTCCTCACTTGATTGAGGTATAAAATTACGAGGTCCCTCGTCAACAGCCAGTTGCTTCTCATAGAAAAATAATAATACATAAAACATATGAACTTTATATCGTTTACTAAATACGCAAAATAACTGCATTTTTGTAGATATATATATATACATATAATTATATATAAGATGCACTTAGAAAAAAGAAATAGAATTATTTTGGAGTGTGTGTCCTTTTTTTTTTCTCTACGCCTTTTGAATTTAGGGTATACGCTTAATAATTAGTTAATATTTGGATGTTAGTTTGCTTTAACATCCAAATACATGATGTAAATGGTATAGTTAATTTTTAATTGAATAAAATTCGTTTCAAAATACTTATGAAAAGAAGAAATGATGTTTATTATAAAATTAATGCCTGTATAATTTTGTATCGAAAAGGCAAATGAATGTTAAGTAAACGGTTACTGTTTAAATATACAAATTTTCAAAATATTATCTCTAAACTGATGTTAAATATTCTTTTTGTAATTGAATTAATATTTCCATTCAAAATGCCTAAATGAAGATATTAATTGTGTAAAGATGGATTATTTAACAAGAGAATAATTATATATTATATAAAGAGTTACACAAATTCTATTAAAGGGGGTTATATTTAAAAATATACCAAAATTACGTTTCTCATTTTAGAAAAGGAAATACATAAATGGCCTTTTATCATTTATAAATTTTTATAGTTGTAAGAATTTAATGCATAACTAGAAATTATTTTCATTTTTGTTTCTAAGCTATTGAAATATAAGCGCATTAAACAACCTTAATATTTGTTTAATAGTATACTTTTAGAACCATTTTATTCACAATTAGTTAAAATAAAAGTATCAATCTAATGTCGATTTAAACTCAATATTTAGATACTTAAGATTATTCTAATATTTTATTTACTAAATTACAGATTAAACCTTTAAATTAATTACTTTCATATAATTGGAAAATATAAAAAGTTCATGAAAAATAGAAATGAATAAATATTATAATTACAGCTAACATTATAATTAAATATTAATTTGATGTATTTAAAATAAATTTAATATATTTAGGGGGGAGTTTAAAAGAGTACATTTAATTTTAATAGTATTTTAAATTAAACATTAAGATCGTTCTCCATTTAATCATTTATTTAACTAAATATCCAGCTGGATTTTTATCAAAAGTATAATACAATCAACTCCCCTTTTTTTCGTGTAATATATTTGAACAAATTATCTGAATTCTGAAAAAAAAGGGTCTTTTCTCAAAAATAATTACTAAGCATTTTCGTAATTTTTTTATGATTAAGATTAATGATTGAGTTTCATTTTTATTTATTTTGTCATATTCGTTTATGCAATAACCAGTAATTTAATTTTAAAATTCCCTCTTAGGGTATTAATAAGCAATCAATTATAACTGTATTGGTTCATTAAAACAAACTTTTTTATATAAGAAATTTCATTTCATTTTTTCATTTTTTCATTGAAATTGCCTGCCTCAAATTACTCTCAATATGCGTTTAGTTTAATATTCCGATATTAAGATCATTTTACTGTGATAAAAAATGCTCTATTAAAAGTAATCAATATCATCATAAGTCTTTGAGCTTCCACAGTCTAATTAAAATCAATTTCTGATGGAACTACCTTAATTTTATTTCATTAAAACACGAAATTAGTATTGGAAAAAAATTATAATACATTTATTATAACTTTATTAATGATTTTTATTGATCTGAGTCTAAGTATCTCATTAGTTTAGTCAAACACAATCAATTATGTTTAATGTATAACGCAAGAGATGTGTCACAGTTTATTAAAACAGAAGTAATTATATAATTCTGAATGTATTAAATTATATTACATGTTATTAGGATTTCAAATAGTATGTAGTTATAAAATTAAAATAGATTTGTAATTCATTTCTACTTTTTTTTCTCTTGTAATAATTGTTCATTAAACTACTTTATTTTCAAGATTTCACTAATATTACAATTTCATACATAACATTAAATTTAATTTAAGAGAAGAACATTCTGTAAAATGCTCTTAATCAAGGATTTGAATAAATGACAAATGTATAGCTATATCAATCATGGTTAAACCAGAGACAAAAGTTTTAACAAGATGTCACTTCCTCAATTATGTAATAATAAGTTCAAGTCTTAGAAATGTCTAAATATTAAAGGGTCTAGTAGAATAAGTCTACTCTTTTTGGTTGAAGTGTAATATAAATATAAGTGTAAGGGCTCGAGAAACAACCTTACCTTTATTTTTATTTCTTGTTTGTGTACTTGATTTCTGGCAACGTGCCAACTACAAATCTTATTTGAAGAACTGCTGATGAAGCTGAATCGCATGGGTCTTTGAAATTGTGCTATCTTATTAGTGAGCTATAGTATTAAATTTTTGGTTGGCGTTTTTGATTTCTTTGTCCACTATGTTCTAAATGGTAAATACAACACTTATGAACTTGGGGTACAAGGGACATAAGTGTTTGTCAACACACTCCGAATATATGTTCTTCGAAAAGAAAGTGATTTATTGTCATTGTTAACAAGGAAAGGGAAATACTAGATATAAATGATTATTATTTTCACTAAAAATACAGATTACAATATTGTTTTTCAGAAATTTTGGTTATTCATCCTTTTCAGTGCTTTCCATTTAATATATATTTTTAAAAAGTCAATCCTATTGCTTAAAATAATGAGTTGTACTCTTCTATTTCCTAGTCTAGTCAGGTGTAGCCTTTCAAAGAAAACTCAGGTGCTAAGCTTGTCAATTGACCATAGTTCAAAAAGACATAAAAGAACACTCTACCCACAAACAAGTTTTAGTTAGAGAGACATCTCAAAACAATAACAATATTCACAATCTTTTAAATCTGTCAAAATACTTGCAAATAATTTTCCATTCTTCTTATACATTTATCTTTATTTCGATATCTTATAAATAAGTAAAACTTTCATCTTAAACCTTAACCTTTCAAAAAGTATTATTTTTTATCTGTATAGATCTATTAGATCTAATTTAGCATATATTTATTCAAGATCCTATCAAATATTTTTAAATATCTTTGTTCAATTATTTTTGTATTTATTAATGGATACCCAAATGTTACATAACGTCTAACACCTACTGCTTCCCTACTCCAACTACACTCCCTGTGTATTTTTTCTAAACGTGATTTTAACGATTAAAATGTTTCAGCAATAATATAAATTTTAATGCACACAAATTCATTTTGATTCATTTCCCTTATTCTTGGTACAATGTTTAATGACAAGCTAGCATTACTGTACACTTTTATATGCCCTCGATAATGGAAATCTTATCATGAAGCACTCTTTGTGCAAGCTTTTAGATGTCTTGAAACCGCATTATTTGTACCTTCTTCTTTTAAGTGTTTTGATATTCTCTGGTCTTCACCTACTACAACTACCAATTTCTTCTTTAATGCTATAGGGATGGTATTTAAATCATAATATGCCTGAGGTTGGGAGGAAATCGTATTAAAAGAATTGAACCCATAAAAATCTCAGGAAAATTATGGTATTTAATATTTTGATTTAACACATTCAGCTATTAATGTTTACTAACTATGAATATGATTTTCTATATTTAAATCACTAGCAATTTTTTGCTTACAATTTAACATTGATATATTATTAACCATATGTAATAACCTTTAGAGAGAATATTTTCGATCAGTCTTGTATTTGAAAAGAATCTGCAATTTGTTGCGTGATCAAATTTACTTCCAATAAGATTATTACTAACATTTAATGATACATATAATTGTTTTTGAAATGAAGTAATCTGATCTCAGTAAAAGCCTTCGATTACGTGTAGAAAGGAGGATATTAATTACCTCCCTCATTCCTTACACAGTGGGGACGGTGCTTGATCACAGATATATGACCGTCTTTCTCCTATCCAAGGGTTTGCAACCAGGAAGTACTGGTGTTTTATCGAGACCCAGTAAAGATGCAGAGAAACAGATTTCTTCTCCCCCTTCCCAATCACAGTGTGAGTAAAAATAGGGAAATATACAGGCTGAAAAGACAAGTTGTTATGATAGCCACACATTTGGACTGTCGGCGAAAGAAGATGGAAAAGATGCATTCCCCTCTCGGTTTTGAGCGAAATTCAGTTCTAGGATAAAGGGTGAATATTTCCTAATTAAAAATAGTACAGTAGATGCATAAACTTTAACAATCAACATTATTGCACTTAATTAGCTTAAAAGAATAGTCACCATTTATAAGAGGTAAACAGCCCTCAAACGTGTATATGATAGAATTGAAAGCTTACTTATAGTTGAATTTCGGACGTGTGATTAAAGTTTAGAATTATAAACTGTGATTTTCATTCACAAGTGTTTAATATGGCGATAAATGTTATAGATTGTACATATTTTTTGTACAATTTTTTAATGTACCTCGAAATCCGCCATTCAATGTCATTTACATGATAATTCTACATGCTTCATGGTCTTCATGTAATTTTATACCACTCAATTTACTAAGGAAGCACAAAATATAAACTAGTTCCTAATTGACTTATTTATTGAGTAAAATAAATTTACTTGTCCATTTCCTTTCTGTTTATTTCTTATTTAAGTGGTACTTGACCATTATCCCAACTATGTTTCAATAAGCCAATACGTACATAAGTTGAAAATAGTTTAAATTGAGAATTGTCAATTTCTATTTAGTACATGACTTAAAGTAGAATTTAAGCAATAACTACATTACCTTATAATATAACAAACAATAGTTTAATGGTTTGATCAGTAATGACGAGTATAAACACTCATTATTTTGTTCCTAAATTCGGAACAGTATTAATTATAAATTATTTACATTTTTCTAAGTTTTGCGTCTCAAATCAATTTATTATATTTTAAATTGTTTAGTTCCTTGATAATTTATTTGTATAAGTTAGAATTTTAATTAAAAAATTATTTATTGAACTATTTAAGTAACTTGTATGGCATTTGTACCAATATTAATATTTATTTTAATGATTTACTCAAATATTTAGTTTTTATCAATAATAGTATTGATTTAGTTATGGATATATATATATATATATATATATATATACATACTCAACGGACATACTCAAGGACACATACACATACACACACATATATATATATATAGTTTTTGGAACATTCTTTGAATTCGCGGATAAATATACAATCAACTCTATTTTAAAGAAAAATTCGTGGTTTGCGTTCCATGAATACGAAATCATAATGAGATTTTTAAATTTTACCAATAGAGCTGCTTGAGATACTCCATTAATAACTAACTAATAATAATAATCTCACTGTGGAATACATTTTACATTAACATTAATGCATTAATATCTTTAAAATTTGATTATTATAAATCTCTATCCAGCGGAAGACATCAAGTTCCGACATATTTAAAGCACATCCGCATTTCAATTTGAAGGGTCTTCGGTAGAATTTGGATACGAAACAACAACTCGAAGAAAATGACGCTGACATCGAGTTTGTGACCAAAGCCATTAGGCTACCACGGCTATTACACTGTGGCTGAAATGTATGAGATTAGTGTTGATTGTGCGTTAGTTCGTATTGAAGGTTTATTTGGAGCTCCTAGCCTGAATTGGACTTTAATCTCCTATCTGAGTTGAACCTGAATTTACTATTTCTAATACCCTTTTTAAATTGGATGTTTGCACAGAATGAAATTAAAATTGGTAAATAATAAAATAACATTAAAGTATAAAATTTAATGAGAATAATATAAGTTAAAGTGAAAGTTTAAAGTTTACTGTATAGAATCTAGGTAAGCAAGCGGTGAGCTAGGGGTGGTGGGATTAGGGTGAAGGCTCTTATCCAATCAGGGAACTTCTTCTCGTATCACTGAAGTTTCTACTATGATGATCAGAGGAAAGATTCCTTCTACCTCTAAGAGGCAGAGGAAGTTCTCCTATTGGTTGCTGAGAAAATGAGTTAAAGAGATTGTAGTTTTTAGGTGAAACCTATGGTGTACAATAATTTCTGGTATAGTTATCTATTTCCTGGATAGATGGGTTTGGGTGGTTAGATAGATTGCTATTGAATTTTTCTGTTAAAAGATTGTTATAAATTTGTAGCTTGGGAATTTTCAGAGAATCTCTGTTATCTTCCTGGCTCATGCGATCATTCTTACAACATTATTTTGAAGGATTTCTAATTTGTTATGATGTATTTGAGTGGCATGATTCCAGATTGGACAAGCGTAGGTAATAATTGGTCTCATTTAAAGTGCATGGACAAGCAATTTATATTTAATTGGTAATGTTGAACTCCAACAAATTAATGGTACTAATTTATTCCCGGCAAGTCGGAATTTTTCCTGAAGTTGTGTGATGTGTTGTTTGAAACTGAGTTTTTTTTATCTAGAGCAATACCAAGATATTTGGTAGTTTGAGACCAGAAGATATGTGTATTTTCGATGAAAATCAGTGGTGTAATTGTTCTGTATGATTTTGTAAAGAAGACTGCCTCCGTTTTTGAAACATTCGGTGCAATTTTCTATTTGGAGAACCAGTCTTCTAAACTTGAGATGTGTCTACTAATATGGTGCACGATGACTTTGTAATTCCTATGTTTAGCAAGTATCGCTGTATCATCTGCGTACATGCAGAGAATTGCGTTGTTATGTCTGGGTATGTCGTTCACGAAAATTTGGAATAAAATTGGACAGAGATACGAGCCTTGAGGAATTCCTGAGGTAATATTTCTATAGAATGAGTATGTGGAATTAATTATAATAACAAAATTTCTATTATGTAGGTAGGAGTTTATAAGAGTAATTAGATAGGGTGGGATATTGTATTTAATAAGTTTGTAAATTAAACCTTCATGCTAGACTCGGTCAAAGGCCTTCTGTATATCCAGGAAAACAGCTCCAGTTTTTCCCCGTTTTCTTGACCCTTTTTGATGAAATTTATGACTCTGGAAAGTTGTTGGATGGTGGAGAGTTGTAGCACGAAACCATGCTGCTCCGGTATGATGATATTGTTTTCGTGGAGATATTTTGATAATCTATTTAGAATAATTTTTTCAGCTAGTTTGCCTAGGATCAGGAGTAGAGAGATAGGTCTGTAGTTTTCTCCTATTGTTGGGTCTTTTCCTGGTTTTAATATTGGGACAACTGATGCTGTTTTCCATTTACTTGGGAAGTCACCTAAGTCGAGCATGTGGTTTAAGAAGTTTTTAATTTGTAAGATAGTTGGGGTGGGAAGATTTTTAAGCATTTTATTAGTTATACCGTCCCTACTAGGGGATTTATTAATTTTGATTTTATTTATATAGTTTTTATTTTCTGATGCATGACAAGGTGGGGGGGAGCTATCATTAAAGTTATTAGTATTTGCTAGGTAGTCGTGAATGACATGTGTTATTGTCCTATCGTGTTTAGGTATTTGGACATTGTTAAGCTGAAACTATTTTTGTAATGAATCAGCCAGTATTTCTGTTTTATCAATGTCACTCAGTGCGATACTTGTGGGGCCTAAAAGGGCTGATATGGTTGAACTTTTCTTTCTTAATTTTCTAGCAGCTCCCCAGATGGAGCCACATTTAGAGTTTAGTGATGAAAGGGTTGACTTCCAGTTCATGGATTCTTCATTAATTTTTGCTTTAAGTAGTTAGTTGAATTTGTTTAGGTGTTTTTTGTGTTCAGGGTTGTTCAAAAGTTGCCAGGTTTTTCTGGCCTTGTTTCTATACGTAATGAGGTTTCGAGCTTTCCTGCTGATGTAATGTGTTGTGTTTTTTGTGGTTTTGATGCAGTTTTATAAGCGTTTAGTATGTTGTCTGTTAGTGTGGCGACATGCTCTTCTAGATTCTCTCCGCTACTAATAATAGGTAGGTTAAAATTTGTGTTTCTTAAGTATTGGCTACGGGTACACCAATCTGTATATACTTTTATGTTAGGATCGTAAGTATTGATTTTATATTGTAACTCTATAGAATCTTGGATTGGGTTATGGTCGGAAGAGAGTTCGGGGAGGGAGATGATCTGAATTGGCCAATGACAGTTCTTTGTGACCATGTTAGTTCGAAGCACGACATTTTTTGAAAAAATGAACCGATGAATCCCGGAGAAGACTTAGGATTTACTTTTTCGTCAATTGTATATATGAAGTCTAAATATTGGTCATCTTGTGAAATGAAACCTTCTAATTATTGCTATTTGTTCTATCCTAGAGAGAACGTGGTAAAGTTGTTGCTGCTGACGTTGCCTTTGCCGAGTTTTGGGTAAGAGCCCTGGTGCCATTTAATATCCGCAGTGTAAGAGGACTGATGCCTCTTGAAACTCTCGATACAATCTGCATTTTCATTAGTGTGGTGGAGAAATTTGCAGAGGGAGGTACACGGTCCAGTTTTATCCTCGTCATCTGATCGAGGATCAAAATTATGGTGTTTGTCGCCATTAGCCCTAGTGTTACGTCTCAGTGCAATGTTCATAAACAATAACTTTGTATTTTCTTAATTATAGAGCTACTGCGTAGTTCTCAGCAGAAGAAAGAATTTTAAATACTCTTAATTTATGTATATATATATATATATATAAGGAAAGTGTAAGTCAAGAAAATAAACAATTTTTATAAAGTACATAGTGAAAGATTTAATTTCTCAAAATTTGAGTGATGTATACATTTTTAAGTAACTCTTATTTACGATCTAAATAATATAATTTATACGATTGTAGCTGCTTAATTTCTTCAATGTAAAATAATTTCATTTCAATGAAGAGTTTTAGAAAATGTGCTAAAAGTTTTAACTAAGCAATGTCAATCGCAATGTGCGTAATTAACTAAAATGTAAAGTTGTTTCACTGCAGTACCTCTTATTTAAATATATCTCCTTTCTAATTACTTAATGATTTTCCTCTTTCTAGTAAACAAAATTTTACTACCGTCTTCTGCAATACCAGACATTTTATGGATTCAATTTAATCATCACAGCTATCAGAAATGTGTTTGATTCTCTAATTATATGTAGATTGTT
>BMAW01039397.1:273873-314970 GCA_019974015.1 Nephila pilipes | reverse complement strand
GACACACACACACACACACCACACACACACACACACACACACACACACACACACACACACACACACACACACACACACACACACACAATACACATAAATTAAGAGTATTTAAAATTCTTTCTTCTTCTGAGAATTACACAATGGCTCTATAATTAAGAAAATGCAAAGTGATTGCTTATGAACATTGCACTGAGACGCAACTCTAGAGCTAATGGCGACAAGCACCATAATTTTGAGCCTCGATCAGATGACGAGGATAAAACTGGAGCGTGTACTTTCCTCTGCAAATTTCTACACCACACTAATGGAAATGCAGATTGTATCGAGAGTTTCAACATGCATCAGTCCTCTTACACTGCGAATATTAAATGGCACCAGGGCTCTTACCCACAACTCGGCAAAGGCAACGCCAGCAGCAAAAACTCTACTACGTTCTCTCTAGGATAGAACGGATAGCAAGAATTAGAAAGTTTCATTTCACAAGATGACCAATATTTAGACTTCATATATTCAATTGACGCAAAAGTAAATCCTAACTCTTCTGGGGGATTCATTGGCTCATTTTTTCTAAAAATGTCGTGCTTGGAACTAACATGGTCTCAAAGAACTGCCATTGGCCAATTCAGATCACCTCCCTCCCCGAACTCTCTTCCGACCATAACCCAATCCATGCTTCTATAGAATTACAAAATAAAATCAGTACTTACGATCCTAACAAAAATGTATATACAGATTGGTGTACCTTTAGCCAAAACTTAAGAATCAAAAATTTTAACCTATCTATTATTAGTAGAGGAGAGAATCTAGAAGAGCATGTCGCCACACTAACAGACAACATACTAAAAGCTTATAAAACTGCATCAAAACCACAAACAACACATAACATCAGCAGGGCAGTTCGAAACCATAGTTCGTATAGAAACAAGGCCAGAAAAACCTGGCAATTTTCGAACAACCCTGAACACAAAAAACACCTAAACAAAGTCAACAAACTACTTAAAGCAAAAATTAATGAAGAATCCATGAACAATTGGAAGTCAACCCTTTCATCACTAAACTCTTAATGTGGCTCCACCTGGGGAGCTGCTAGAGAATTAAGAAAGAAAAGTTCAACCATATCAGTCCTTGCAGGCCCCACAAGTATCGCACTGAGTGACATTGATAAAACAGAAATACTGGCTGATTCATTACAAAAACAGTTTCAGCTTAACAATATCCAAACACCTACACACGATATTACAATAACACATGTCGTTCACGGCTACCTAGCAAATACTAATAACTTTAATGATAGCTCCCCCCTCCCACCTTGTCATCCCTTTGAAATGAAAAACTATATAAATAAAATCAAAATTAATAAATCCCCTAGTATGGACCGTATAACTAGTTAATAAAATGCTTAAAAATCTTCCCACCCCAACTATCTTACAAATCAATAACATATTAAACCACATGCTCGACTTAGGTCACTTCCCAAGTAAATGGAAAACAGAGTCAGTTTTTCCAATATTAAAACCAGGAAAAGACCCAACAATAGCAGAAAACTACAGACCTATCTCTCTACTCCTGATCCTAGGCAAACTAGCTGAAAAAATTATTCTAAATAGATTATCAAAATATCTCCACGAAAATAATATCATCATACCAGAGCAGCATGGTTTCATGCCACAACTCTCCACTACCCAACAACTTTCCAGAGTCATAAATTTCATCGAAAAGGGTCAAGAAAACGGGGGGGGGGGAATGGAGCTGTTTTCCTGGATATACAGAAGGCCTTTGACCGAGTCTGGTATAAAGGTTTAATTTACAAACTTATTAAATACAATATCCCGCTCTATCTAATTACTCTTATAAACTCCTACTTACGTAATAGAAATTTTGTTGTTAAAATTAATTCCACATACTCAAACTATAGAAATATTACCTCAGGAATTCCTCAAGGCTCGTATCTCTGGTCAATTTTATTCCAAATTTTCGTGAACGACATACCCAGATATGACAACGCAATTCTCTGCATGTACGCAGATGATACAGCGATACTTGCTAAACATAGAAATTACAAAGTCATCGCGTATATTAACAGACACATCTCAAGTTTAGAAGACTGGTTTTCCAAATGGAAAATTGCACCGAATGTTTCAAAACCGGAAGCCGTCTTCTTTTCAAAATCATACAGAACAATTACACCACAGATTTTCATCGAAAATACTCAGATATCCTGGTCTCAAATTACCAAATATCTTGGTATTGTTCTAGATAAGAAACTCACTTTCAAACAACACATCACACAACTTCAAGAAAAATTCCGACTTGCCGCGAATAAATAAATTCCATTAATTTCTCGGGGTTCAACATTACCATTTAAATATAAATTGCTTGTCTATGCATTTTACCTGCGACTTATTATTACCTACGCTTGTCCAATCTGGAATCATACCACTCAAATACATCATAACAAATTAGAAATCCTTCAAAAATAATGAAGTAAGAATGATCGCACGTCAGATGGCTCGTGCGAAATGAAGATATCAGAGATTCTCTTAAAATTCCCAAGCTACAAATTTATAACAATCTTTTAACAGAAAAATTCAATAGCAATCTATCTAATCACCCAAACCCATCTATCCAGGAAATTAATAACTATACCAGAAATTATCGAACAATACAAGTTTCACCTAAAAACTGCAATCTCCTTAACTCATTATCTCAACAACCAATAGAAGAGCTCCCTCTGCCTCTTAAAGGTAGAAGGAATCTTTCCCCTGATCATCATTGTAGAAACTTCAGTGATACGAGTAGAAGCTCCCTGATTGGAAAAGCGCCTTCACCCTAATCAGACCACCCCTAGCTCACCGCTTGCTCACCTAGATTCTATACAGTAAACTTTAAACTTTCACATCAACTTATATTATTCTCATTAAATTTTATACTTTAATGTTATTTAATTATTTATCAATTAATTATTATTTATCAATTTTAATTTCATTCTTTATAAATATTCATTTTAAAACGGGTATTGGAATTAGTAAATTCAGGTTCAACTCAGATAGGACATTAAGGCCCAATTCGGGCAAGGAGCTCCAAATAAACCTTCAATACGAACTAACAAATATTCAACACTAATTTCATACTTTTCAGCCACGGTGTAATAGCCGTGGTAGCCTAATGGCCTTGGTCACAAACTCGATGTCAGTGTTATTTTCTTCGAGTTGTTTCGTATCCAGATTCTACTGAAGATCCTTCAAACTGAAATGCGGATGCACTTTAAATATGTCGGAACTTGATGTCTTCCACTGGCTAGAGATTTATAATCATCAGATTTTAAGGATATTAATGCATTAATGTTAATGTAAAATGTATTCCAGAAGGAGATAATTATTATTAGTTAGTTATTAATGGAGTATCTCAAGCAGCTCAATTGGTAAAATTGAAAAATCTCATTATGATTTCGTATTCATGGAACGCAAACTACGAATTTTTTTTAAAATAGAGTTGATTTTATATTTATCCGCGAATTCAAAGAATATTCCAAAAACTATATATATATATATATATATATATATATATATATATATATATATATGTGTGTGTCCTTCCGTATGTACGTGCGTGTGTATGTTTGTGTGTTTTGGGGAGCTTTCTGAATTTATGAAATTTTAAAATTGATTCTTATCGTTTTTCTGGAAATCTTGCACCACTAAGGCATGTTTTGCCAGCTAATCGGTCAAATATAATTTTCATTATTTATAAATGTTATATTTCCTTTTCCTTTAAGATTTTTCTGTTTTCTGCTTGCATTGCTTTACTGCCAGTGTTTGCACTTATTCATGATTTGAATTTTTATCTTCTTGATGTTTTTATTTGTTTAGTACACTTTCAGGTCTTTGATTTTTTTCCTTAAATAATTTGCAGTGTAACTTTTATTCCTTTTCTTCTTTTTCCTTCAATTTAGCACAGTTAATGCTTTTTGAGTTCCTTCTGTTATCTAAAATATTTTTAATACTTATTTTGTAACAAATTTTTTAAAAGATTTAAATCTTGCCTCTGTAATAATTTGAATGAGTTTGTTCAATTTTTCTCTATTAACGAGATACTACTTTATATATACTCTATGACAAAAAAAAAAACGACGTTCGAAGAAGGAATTGCCCGGTGGAGACAAAAAATTATGGAGAGGAAAATTCGTACAGAATAGAAAATGAATAAGATTTCAGTAAAGTTGAATGATTTATTTAAGAGTTACATAATGGAGAGAGATATCTGATGATCTGGCTGTCCAAGGAAGTGTTTGAAAAGCTGTAAGACAGTTCATAGCAACATGTGTTGTATGTGGTCTGGCATTTTCTTGCAGAACTATAAGGCCAACAAGAAGAAACTGCAAAAGGAACGGTAGCAAAACAGATCTTAGAATATCCTCGATGTACCGCTGTGCCGTAACTATGACTCTAATGATGACCAAAGTGGTCCGGCTATTAATGGAAATGGCTCCCCAGAACCTAACTCCTTTTCAAGGCCCTGTCTGTCCTGCAATATTGAAAGCAGGATTAGCACGCTGTCCTGGGCGTCTCCAGACACATCTTCGATGATGGTTGAGACACAATTTGAAGCGGAAATCGTCGCTAAACACTATACGTGCCCAATCAGCATCATTCTAACCTGATCGAGTCCAGCACTAATGTAATCTGGCGCTACAGTATACAGACGTGAGTGGAAGGTGGTAGAGCAGTTGGTACGAGCGTATATTTTGCTCTACCAGCCATCCTTGAGTGGTCATGGTAGACACTCGTGTGCGGTTTCCACGTCTGATGGTTGATAACGATGAATTAGGCGCTGATCTGACAATCACTATTTCCTCTCGATCTAATGTGGCCCTAGGTCGAACGCTAACATCATGACACTGAAATGTGCCATTGTCTACCTATTCTTGCCAGCATCTTCTAATCGCCGCATCGCTTCGACCCATATGACGAATGATTCTCCGATTTGCCCAACCTGCCTCTTTCAATCCACTGATATGATCTCTTTCAAACTCTAACAATTACTCATAATGAATTCGAATCCAGCGGCGAGATGTTTTTCCCGATACTGAAAGGTATCATAAATCACAATGCAAAAGAAAATTTAACCTTCAAATGGAGAATCCCTTCTCATATACACTAGCTGAGGGTGCAGTTTCGATCGTTGTAAGCTCCCTCTATTTATTCATTGGGCACCAAATTTTAATCATTTGCATATTCGGTCTAAATATTTTTACATATTAAATATCATTGCAATCGGGCAATTTCTTCTTCGTGCGTTGTTGTTTTTTGATATAGAGCATTTATATATATATATATATATATATATATATATATATATATGAGTATACAGAAACAGTTCAAATATCAATGTGCAACAGTATAAGAAGATCCATAACTAAATCAATACTTTTAATGATAAAAAAATTCTAACGTATCAAAATAAATTATTAAGGAACTAATCAATTTAAAATATAATAAATTGATAGAGACGCAAAACTTAGAAAAATGTAAATAATTTATAATTAATACTGTTCCGAATTCAGGAATTAAATAATGAGTGTTTATACTTGTTATTACTGATCAAACCATCAGACTTTAGTTTGTAATATTATAAGGTAATGTATTGTTTAAATTGAACTTTAAATCATGTACTAAATAGAAATTGACAATTCTCAATTTAAACTTATGTACATATTGGCTTATTGAAACATAGTTTGGATAATGGTCAAGTACCACTTAAATAAGAAATAAACAGAAAGGAAATGGACAAGTAAATTTATTTTACTCAGTAAATAAGTCAATTAGGAACTAGTTTATATTTTGTGCTTCCTTAGTAAATTGAGTGGAATAAACTTACATGAAGACCATGGAGTATGTAGAATTATCATGGAAAGGACATTGAATGTCGGTTTGCGAGGTACATTCAAAAACTGTACAAAAAATATGTACAATATATAACATTTATCACTTTATTAAACACTTGTGAATGAAAATCGTAGTTTATAATTCTAAACTTTAATCACACGTCCGAAATTCAACTATAAATTTCAATTCTATCATATACACGTTTGAGGGCTGTTTACTTCTTATAAATGGTGACTATTCTTTTAAGCTAATTAAGTGCAATAATGTTGATTGTTAAAGTTTATGCATCTACTGTACTATTTTTAGTTAGGGAATATTCACCATTTATCCTAGAACTCAATTTTGCTGAAAACCGAGAGGGAAATGCATCTTTCCTATCTTCTTTCGTCGATAGTCCAAATGTGTGGCTATCATAACAACTTGTCTTTTCAGCCTGTATATTTCCCTCTTTTTACTCACACTGTGTTTGGGAAGGGGGAGAGGAAATCTGTTTCTCTGCATCTTTACTGGGTCTCGATATAACACCAGTACTTTCTGGTTGCAAACCCCTGGATAGGAGAAAGACGGTCATAGTTATATCTGTTTTCAAGCACCGTCCTCACTGTGTAAGGAATGAGGGTGGTAATTAATATCCTCCCTTCTACAAGTAATCGAAGGCTTTTACTAAAATCAGATCACTTCATTTCAAAAACAATTATATGTAACATTAAATGTTAGTGATAATCTTATTGCAAGTAAATTTGATTACACTACAAATTGCAGATTCTGTTCAAATACAAGACTGATCAAAAATATTCTCTCTAAAGAATAATTAATATTGATATATTATTACTTATGGTTAATAATATATCAATGTTAAATTGTAAGCAAGAAATTGCTAGTGATTTAAATACAGAAAATCATATTCATAGTTAGTAAACATTAATAGCTTGTGCTGAAGGTGTTAAATCAAAATATTAAATACCATAATTTTCCTGAGATTTTTATAGGTTCAATTCTTTTAATACGATTTCCTCCCAATCTCAGGAATATTATGATTTAAATACCATCCCTATAGCAATAAAGAAGAAATTGGTAGTTGTAGTTGGTGAAGACCAGAGAATATCAAAACACTTAAAAGAAGAAGGTGCAAGTAATGTGGTTTCAAGACATCTAAAAGCTCGCACGAAGAGTACTTCATGATAAGATTTCCATTATCGAGAGCATATAAAAGTGTACAGTAATGCTAGCTTGTAATTAAACATTGTACCAAGAATAACGGAAATAAATCAAAATGAATTTGTGTGCATTAAAATTTATATTATTACTGAAGCATTTTAATCTTTAAAATCACATTTAGAAAAAAGACACATGGCGTGTAGGTGGGGTAGGGAAGCAATAAATACGGTGGGATGAGTTAGACGTTATGTAACATTTGGGTATCCATTAATAAATACAAAAATAATTGAATAAAGATATTTAAAAATATTTGATAGGATCTTGAATAAATATATGCTAAATTAGATCTAAAGACCTATACAGATAAAACATAATACTTTTTGAAAGGTTAAGGTTTAAGATGAAAGTTTTACTTATTTATAAGATATCGAAATAAAGATAAATGTATAAGAAAAATGGAAAATTATTTGCAAGTATTTTGACAGATTTAAAAGGTTGCTAATATTGTTATTGTTTTGAGATGTCTCTCTAACTAAAGCTTGTTTGTGGGTGGAGTGTTCTTTTAGGTCTTTTTGAACTATGGTCAATTGACAAGCTTAGCACCTGGGTTTTCATTGAAAGGCTACACCTGACTATATTAGGAAATAGAAGAAAACAACTCCTTATTTTAAGCAATAGGATTGACTTTTTAAAAATATATATTAAATGGAAAGCACTGAAAAGGATGAATAACCAAAATTTCTGAAAAACAATATTGTAATCTGTATTTTTACTGAACATAATAATCATTTATTTTTAGTATTTCCCTTTTCTTGTTAACAATGACAATAAATCACTTCCTTTTCGAAGAACATATATTCGGGCTGTGTAGACAAACATTTATGTCCCTTGTACCCCAAGTTCATAAGTGTTGTATTTACCATTTGGATCATATTGGACAAAGAAATCAAAAACGCCAACCAAAAATTTAATACTATAGCTCACTAATAAGATAGCACAATTTCAAAGAGCCATGCGATTCAGCTTCATCAGCAGTTCTTCAAATAAGATTTGTAGTTGGCACGTTGCCAGAAATCAAGTACACAAACAAGAAATAAAAATAAAGGTAAGGTTGTTTCTCGAGCCCTTACACTTATATTTATATTACACTTCAACCAAAAAGAGTAGACTCATTCTACTAGACCCTTTAATATTTAGACATTTCTAAGACTTGAACTTATTATTACTTAATTGAGGAAGTGCCATCTTGTTAAAACTTTTGTCTCTGGTTTAACCATGCTTGATATAGCTATGCATTTGTCATTTATTCAAATCCTTGATTAAGATCATTTTACAGAATGTTCTTCTCTTAAATTAAATTTAATGTTATGTATGAAATTGTAATATTAGTGAAATCTTGAAAATAAAGTAGTTTAATGAACAATTATTACAAGAGAAAAAAAAGTAGAAATGAATTACAAATCTATTTTAATTTTATAACTGCAAACTATTTGAAGTCCCAATAACATGTAATATAATTTAATACATTCAGAATTATATAATTACTTAAGTTTTAATAAACTGTGACATTTCTCTTGAGTTATACATAATACATAATTGATTGTGTTTGACTAAACTAATGAGATACTTAGACTCAGATCAATGAAAATCATTAATAAAGTTATAATAAATGTATTATAATTTTTTTCCAATACTAATTTCGTGTTTTAATGAAATAAAATTAAGGATATTTCATCAGAAATTGATTTTAATTAGACTGTGGAAGCTCAAAGACTTATGATGATATTGATTACTCTTAATGGAGCATTTTTTATCGTAGTAAAATGATCTTAATATTGGAATATTAAACTAAACTCATATTGAGAGTAATTTGAGGCAGGTAATTTCAACAAAATAATGAAAAAAATGAAATGAAATTTCTTACATAAAAAAGTTTGTTTTAATGAACCAATACAGTTATAATTGATTGCTTATTAATAACCTAAGACAGAATTTTAAAATTAAGATTACTGGTTATTGAATAAGGAAATATGACAAAATAAATAAAAATGAAGCTCAATCATTAATCTTAATCATAAAAAAATTACGAAAATGCTTAGTGATTATTTTTGAGAAAAACCATTTTTTTTTTCAGAATTCAGATAATTTGTTTAAATGCATTATACTCAAAAAGGGGAATTTGTTGTATTATATTTTTGATAAGAAACCCAGCTGGATACTTAATTATATAAATGATTAAATGGAGAACGATCTTAAAATTTAATTCAAAATATTATTAAAATTAAATGTACACTTTTAAACTCCCTGCTTAAATATATTAAATTTATTTCAAATGCATCGAATTAATATTTAATTATAATTTTAACTGTAATTATAATATTTATTCATTTTTATCTTTCATAAAATTTATATATTTTCCATTTATATGAAAGTAACTAATTTAATGGTTTAATCTGTAATTTAGTAAATAAAATATTAGAATAATCTTAAGTATCTAAAGGTTGAGTTTAAATCGACATCAGTTTGATACTTTTATTTTAACTAATTGTGAATAAAATGGTTCTAAAAGTATACTATTAAACAAATATTAAGGTTGTTTAATGCGCTTATATTTCAATAGCTTAGAAGGAAAAAAATGAAAATAATTCCTAGATATGTACTAAATTCTTACAACTATATAAATATATAAATGATAACAGGCCATTTATGTAATTATTTCCTTTTCTAAAATGAGAAACGTAATTTTGATATATTTTTAAATATAACTTCCTTTAATAGAATTTGTGTAACTCTTTATATAATATATAATTATTCACTTGTTAAATAATCCATCTTTACACAATTAATATCTTCATTTAGGCATTTTGAACGGAAATATTAATTCAATTACAAAAAGAGTATTTAATATCAGTTTAGAGATAATATTTTGAAAATGTGTATATTTAAACAGTAACCGTTTACTTAACATTTATTTGCCTTTTCAATACAAAATTATACTGGCATTAATTTTATAATAAACATCATTTTTTCTTTTCATAAGTATTTTGAAATGAATTTTATTCTATAAAAAATTAACTATACCATTTACATCCATGCATAAGGATGTTAAAGCATTTGAATTTTAACTAATTATTAAGCGTATACTTTTATTTAGAATAAAAGGGCACACTCTCCAAAATAATTATATTTATTTTTCTATGTGCATCTTATATATAATTATATATATCTACAAAAATACAGTTATTTTGCGTATCTAGTAATCGATACAAAGTTCATATGATATATTTATTATTATTTTTCTATGTCAAGCAATGGGCTGTTGACAGGGACCTCGTAATTTTATACCTCAATCAAGTGAGGAGAAAGCAATCTGTGACCTTGAACCCTATTCTTCTAGCTTTCACATCGTACTTTTGTGAGGACTTTAAGTCCTGGCAGATTTAATTTTAAGCCCAGACAGATCATTACCACAGCAAAACCGGTTTTGCGTGGGATCAGGCTCAAAATAATAATTTGACTAAACCAACGCAGCTAATGATATGGCGGAGAAGACCAATTGTGTACTATGGCTCTGAAGAAATTAAAAGTAATGAGGGTCAGTAATCGCATATTATTTTCATGTATTGCAATTATTTAATGATTTTTATATTAATCAAATGTTTCAAAATTAAATGAACTATTTTCCCCCATAAAATTCTAAAATTAAAAAAAAAAATACTGTTCACATTCCTTCACTTTATAGACATGTACAATGGCTTTCAACAGTTAAAAAAATCAGATGTATTTTCATTATGGAATTTTTATTCACTGAAACTTAATAAGATTTGTGAAAATGTTTCTGAAAAAGCGAATAATTAAGAGTAGATATAAAGAAAATATATGCTTATTTTCTGTCTTGAAAATGCAAGGAAAAAAATGAAAACATTTCGAAGATAATAATATTTGAGGTCAGTGTGTAACCAATTTCAATAAAGAATGTTGTCATTTCTAAAAGTTGTATACAGCTTGACAACGGTGTTCTATTCTAAAACAAATATTGCGTTTACCGTCTCATTTGGCAGTAAAATCCATTTTTTCTTCAAAATAGTTCTACCACTATTCAATTCCCACCTGAATAGTTAGAGAGATTTGAGTGCTATATCTCCATTGAGTGTTCGAAATATATTCGATCCCTGATTCATGTCCACAGAACACTCTGCGCAATCCCCTCCAACTATAGTTTCCTTACAAATATGATTATTCCCCAATTCAACTCCATTTGGCCTAATATTAATAATAATTACACTTTAGATATTTTAATTAATATAATGCTTAAATTATTCAATAAATTTCAATATTCACCAAATTTAAAATATAGGTGGATTTTAATTTTTCATAGGAAAGAAATACTTAGAAATTCTCAACACAGCACTTGATGACTTATTCATATGCTACCATGTTAGTATAGAGTTAAAGGCTTTTGAAAATTCAAGATGAAAAACTTTATTTTATATTTTTGCTTTTAGTTTTGAAGTACAAAACATAGGTTTCTACAACTCTAATATTTCGACTGGATGAATTGCTTCATTCAAGGAAACCCGAAACCTATGAATAGTTGTAATGTTCATGAATTTCATATTAAAAGAAAATAAACGAAACAAGTATAAAAGAAGAACCTCCTATATCTACTGTTTCAGAATTTAACTTCAGGTAAAATTATTGCACAGTTGACACGACTTTACTATAGCTTAGAATAGCACGTACTTAAGACAAATATTTGCCCCCATTTTACTGTTGCTCAGAAATGAATAATACGAATAGATAAAACGGCCTCATTTTAAATATCATTAAATTATTTTAACTATAACCCACACTTTTAAATAAATATTTTTCTAAAAGAAGTGTGATTCATATAAATATATTTATTTAATAATAAAGTGTATTTGCATTCTGCCGAGAAAAGACAAACACTACCTACCAATATTTTATTTTTATACAAGATTGGTATTTAAATTAAGTATATTAATCTCTCACAATTAAAGGTTATGAAGTATTCTTCTTTTTTAATGTTTAGAAAAAATATTTTTTAAAATACAAATAACATACATTTTAGTATATTTGTTAAGTTTATTTTACTAATTTTGTAGAAGAATAAGGACTTCAAGCGATCGTTAAATTTTACTACAAAATAAATCTTCTCTTCATATTGACGATATTCAGTTTGTTTTATACTTGACTTGCCTATATTTCTCTATAGCTGGGTATTTATTTCCAAATTTTCTCATAAAAATTCCATGGCGTATAAATTTATGTACAAGAGTTATTATGTACTCTTTTATGCCCTTAAATAAAAAATGTGTGGATTTATATTTTAAACAAAAGTAGTAATAAATAGTAATAATTAATATAAATATCATATTTTTATTTCGTTTTAGAATTTTTAAATCATAACTGGAAGAATTAAACGAAATATTGTATAAATCAAATAGAATTTATTTCTTACGCACATACAAACATCAAAATACTTACACACATGCGTTCATTTACTTTTTTTAAATGAAATTCTAATAAATGCTCACTAATAGGTTTAAATAGTGAACACTTAAAATAACTTCCCTACCCTTCTTCGAGCAATCGCGTAGGAACCTATTTTTTTTTATCATAACTAAAAAATACTCAGATTATATAAATTTCTTGATTTATTTTTGAGGTTTATTACAGAAGTTATACTTACTTAAAATATTGAATCTCTGTAAAATGAAACTCAATAAATATAACATACGCACATACCCCATCTTTTGATACCATATAGTTTCACTCCTTCTTTTCCAAATACAAATACAGACATTTATTCTTACTTCTCTTCATAAAATAAATAAAATATTTTTGGTCATATCTGTGCTATATAATGCCTTAAGAAATAAAAGTTTCTGTAACTTAATATTCTTAAACTAGCCAAACAAGTAGGAGAATTGACAAGTAGGAGAACTTCCCAAATTAATTAGGAGATTTCCATTTATATCGATAATAGTATTTTCTGACGTATTGCTAATATATTTTTCTATTATTTCAAGTAGTCTTCTTACGTTTCTGAAATAAATCAGGAATAGCTCTAGAATAGCGAGTCGTTTTGATAAATTCAAATGTTATTCATAAACAACTTTTCCTTAAAAGTTTAATAACTATTTCCTTCATAAGTAGTTTTTTTTATGTATATGAACTTTAGTGGCATTGGATATCAGGACATTTTCGGGTCTCTCATGACGTAAAATGTTTCGAAGCAATCTAGTCAAGAAGATGGCTTAGGATATTGAAAAAATCTTTTGAGGTTTGTTACAACAACACCTATCATATTTAAAGGATAGTCCACATTTATGAATTATTCCATTTTTTTTTTAATCTTAGTATTTTGAGATTGTATATCATTGTAAATTTTTTCTATTAAAGAAATATTTTGTATTCTATTGCTTTTGCCAATTTTTGAATTTTGGATTCTAATGTCCAATTTTCAGTTTTAAGTTACAAAAAATTGCACTTACACTACTTATCTAACTCTTTTTAAAATTGTATCTTTGCTATGCATTTGTTTATCTGTGATTTCAGAATTATTTTGAAACAGAGCATCAGTTATTCTTAATTTGCAATCATCGAAAACTAACCTGATTAATTGTAACGTTAGAAAAAAATAATCGAAGATCATAAATAATCATATTCCCAATATCTTTTTTCAATGTCTGGTTCTTAAACTGATTAATTGTCTTAGTATTAATCAAGTACAATTTTCAGACAGATACTTAAATTATTTGATAATATAAAATAATATTTAAGTAATGTAAGAATAATATTTGATAATAAAATGATTTAGGACAGGTAATTCATAATAATAAAAATTAGCACGTCAAAAAAATTGATTCTAGGATCATGATTCTCGATTGTAAAAATATTAAATTAAGACTGTGTGTAAGCTACTTCAAAAAGTTGTGATACATAAAAATAAGTTTTCATACTTTGCATAACTTGCAGTGTTCAATGTGAAACATAACAACTGCACAGGGTATCAATTTCAAAATTGATGAGAAAGAGGTAAACCATGATTGTGGTAGTTAAATGCGTTTTTAAGTATATGCGTAAATAAATATAATTATTCTACACAAAATTTATGCTGAGAATAGATTTAGTCACCAAAGGTACTAACTTTTTAAAAATAATTAATAAATAATTCTATTAAATATTAGAATTAAATCAACCTACAAAGTATTGAAATGGACAAAAATATCCTTTTCATATGTTAAAATGAAAGCCAAAATAAGTTATTTAATTGATTATATTTACACTAAATGCAATTAATGCTGTCGTGAAATGAAAATAAACAAGATATTTGCACTTAACTGTTTTTATTTTGAAAAGTGATAAAGGACACGAATTTGTCATTGACTAAAATAATATTCTTTGCGGTAACTAAATAATTGCATAACTTGTTCAAAACGGATACCACCAACTGTAATGTACATCTCATAACTGTGACAGCGGAATTGAAGAGCTCTACTGTCACATCTGGCAAAAAAGTTACTTAGGCAGTATTTGCCAAAAATGCAGCTTTAATTTCCTTTTTTAAATTCATCGGCAATGGCATAATGGAAGCTGCAAAACATAGAAGGATAAAATACCCACATCACAATTTTCTTTATCGATAAACAGTGCCATTTTTCATGAACTTACAGCTGCGAATAATTTCTGATAATTAGAATAGATTCTTAAGCAACGTTGCGAAAATTTGCTTTTTATTCATTTTTCTTTCTGGATGAAATTAGTAGGTATAGTTTGTTTTGTACTTCAATAAAGACCCTTATATTTTTCAGGCTGGGCTATTTTCCAATGAATAAAAGTATAAAACTTATAAATTTATTTCTGGTTAGTCAGGCTATCATGACAATTGTTAGTTTTATTGATTTTGCTCCTTTTCCCCTTCCTCTCACTCTACTTCTTAGGGCTAGCAATATGCGGTTGTCACTAACGAATTAGGTAGATCACAGGTTTACTAAAGTTTTTTTTTTTCATTCTATTTTTGAGTTGTAAACGAAAAATTTTATCTACAAATAAAAATATCAAATTCATAATAGCTTTTTTATTTTAAAATTGACTCTTTAATAGATAGGAAAATAGTTATTCTTCGACATTGCAGATTTTCAAGAGTAATAATGCGGCATATACATAATTATTTTAAAATTAATGTTAATTTGGAGTGACAGATAGGTATAAAATTGACACACACACAATAGCTTTGCACCAAACATATGGAAAAAATTGAAATGTTCACAGTTTTTTAAAGGATAATGACTGTGACTGTTTAATAACGTTACACTGGCAAGAAAAACTAGGGCTATTTATGAAGGATTTCGTAATTTTGAATCTCGGTCAAGTGACGAAGACGACAACTGAGCTGGCACCTCTCTCTCCAAACTTTACACCACGTCGATAGGAGGACTTAATTGGATCAGATTTAACGTGTATCAGCCCCGAATACATAGAGGAATTTTAGTAGTTTTCGTTAAAACCCATTACTCGACGGAAACAACGCCGGCCCAGAGTTCGTGATAGTCGCCATTAGGCTACTGTGGGTTCCTCGAAAAATGAAACAATAAGTTTTAAAGTTTACTATGAATAAATTAGTACTACTACTATCAATAAATAAGTATAAGCCTTATTTATTACATAAAAGATGAAAAATTCAGTTTATATTATGTGTTAGCGATATAAGGCAACGAGAGAGTCAAAGATTCCTTTCCTTTTGGAGAAAAATTTACATTTTTATTACATTTTAACCTCTGGGAACAAAGAAATATAAGCAAAACATTATAATAAATTCTATTGCATCAATATATAATTATAGTTCCTTTTCTTTGCTTACTTAATTGTTAAAAAAATTATTTAACTAAAACATTCATGAAATGCAACGCTTTGCATCATGGCTCTGTGGTTAGATTCATAGGTAGCGGCTAATCGCTTCGCACGAGACTAAGACCACTAGGTTTAATACATATTTTTTAACAAAAGAATTGATTACTAACATTTTTCATGCTTATTTATCATCATATTTTGATTCAGAAGTATTTCAAAAAAATTAATGCTTTAATGCATTTCGGATGTGAAACTTGCATCAAAAAAAATTGTATAGAAATAATTTGTGATCTTTTTTTTTTTAAATATCACTGCTGTATCTGAGCATTTCAACACCATTTTAGATATTCATTAAATACCCTTTACATAATGTACATTCATAAAATTTATTCTTAGGAAAATTATTTACATTATGATGACTACTTTTGTTGCAATAAACCTTGGATGCATTTTGGAAATAATTCAACAATAATAGAAATTCTGTTTTAATTTATCAAAATGTTTATAATTTGTTTCATTGTTTTTGATGACTGAGGTTGCTCAGTTGAATAAAAAGGTTATTCCTTAACAATAGCTGTAATATTCAAAAAATAATTATGCGCTTAGTAAAAAAATAATTTATTAAATAGAATGAAATATTGTCATTCAGTGCTTTTTAGATAACAAAATTAACAAATAATTATATATATATATATATATGTCTGCAATTTTTTTCAAATTCTTTGCCAACAAACTTAACAATGATATTTCTTTAATAATTGTCGAATTTCAAGCACATTTAATTTTCACTAAAATACATGTTTTCGTAGTAATAGAATCAATTTTATTTTTAATTAACGTCACATTTAGGAGCAATAAGAGATCTATTTGTGATTGAATTCTTAATTTTGAATCTCGATCAAGTGACGAAAAGGCACCTGGTTTGGCACCTCCCTCCCCTCTTCAGACTGCCATACTACTCCATTAGATCTCACCCTTGAAACCAACAACACCTCTACCAGATTTAATGTGTGTCAGTCCTGCTACACGATGAATCTTAAGCGGTACAAGGAATCGAGCCCCCAACTCGTTAGAAAGAATCCCTCTCATGGGTCATGGAAATGACCACTCAGCTACCGTGGCCACATATCAAATTGAGGATATCTTCCTTTAGTCTATTAACTCTTGAAATGGAGAAATATTTGAAATTATTAATAAAGGTGTTAAGAGTTATTGCAAATATTTTGAAATTATTTTCTAGTAACGTTCTCAACGAATGAGAAACATTCTAGGTTACAGGCGGAATGCGTTTACTCCACCCCCCCCCAGCTGAAAATAAAGTTCCTGTCTAGAAATCGTTTGAGGTTTGAAAATTTTCTCCTATCAAAAACTTAGTAGAGCTTAAAAGGAAATCAAACTGAAGATACTTCTGTTTACTGCATAGGTTCTCTAAGTAACCGCAAATATTTTCCGATCAAGATTTGCTGACAACAGAATTTGCTTACCTCTTAAAAGAAATAAAAAGTAAGTATGTAATTTTATATTAGGAATTTTACTTCTTTTTAGGATAATAATAATTTATCTAATAATCATTTTTATAAGTTTTATTTCATTATAAATTATATGTTTTAATACAACATATATTACTATACTTAAGTTCTAAGTAGTACTCTATAAAGATATACATCATGTATCTTCAATATGCTTTTTCTAATATCGAATATTGCTTATATGAATGGGTAGCATATTGCATATTTTCGTCACCCTCAGAAACAATATGATGGCTGTTGGCAATGGTTCTCGTAATTTTGAACCACAATCAAATGACGAGGACAACACCTGTTCTGTCACTCCCTGCTCTAAATCGCCACATCCTTCAAAGAGTAGGACTAGGAGTCTGATGCGTTTAATGTGCGTTATACTAACTAAATAATATGTCTTAAATCATGTCGAATCCACGGCCTGATTATAACACCAATGACATTTACACTGCGGCTATGATCACTTATGGAGGCAGCATTGATTACATGAACGAAACATCATTGAATAATATTGTTATATTTAAAGTAAAATTTCACAGTCACGCATAAACGTTATTTTTGTTAATTAAATTATTATAAATTTACATGCTGAAATAGAATGTAATTCAAAAAATAGGAATAGAAAATTTCACATAAATTTATAAAAAAATGTAATATTTAATTGCTTGGACAACATTAATGGAGCAAAGAAATCATCCTTACATCACTTAAACAAATCCTCTTTTACAAACCCTTCAAAGCAGCAAATATCCTAACAACACGATACTACAATTGCATTCCTCTTTTAAGTACCTTATCACTCAGAAAATGGTCACTGGAAACTAGGTCCTCAACTTACTACTCTAGTTGGAATCCAAGCCATTGGGGGAAACGAGCGAGTCGCTAAGGACAACTTCAATTATAGCTCCAACCAACGTTGATGTCCACCTACGTGAATGCTTCTGCTCCATCGAAAATGTCGATAACTGGTTCCGTCCTAAAACAACGGCATGGTTGGCATTTCAATTGATTCTCTCCTAACGAGAGACGAATGTTGGCAGCGGTTGAGTAAACGGACCGCTGTACTTGCATAATTATTGCTGCTCTAAGACTATTCCGGATATTTATGAGTTCCCCAAGAGCGGCTATTGAGTTTATTGATAGAAGGAGTTTGAGGCTGCAAGAAAATTGCAAAATGACACAGATCGACTTGTTTGCATTAGTATTGTTAAATGTAATGTATTTATTAAATTACTGGTTAGTGCTGGAATTGTTATTTGCTCAAGCTAAAGTCTTCTGACTTAATTGTTTGTCAAAGTTCAAAATTTATTTATTTATATTTTGAGAACATATACTAAGCAAATAATGGAGAGATTCAAAAATTTTCAAGTACAGATAATTTGGCAATGCATTTCATTGAAGATAGATCACAATAAAACATACAAATTTCAATTCATTGTTTTGATTAATAACAGTAGGTATTTGATTCAAATTTGTTTTTGATACCTATTATGTTTTTACCCACATAACTGAAAAATAATCGAAGAAAAGTATGAAAAAGGATTATAATTAATAATCTAATGTAATATATGAGAAAGGTAGAATATATATTACAAAAAGGATTTAAGAAGGAAAAAAATATCTGCATTTTGATAAAAAGAAAAGAAAATGCATTTGATGCAAGTAATAGGAATAAGAAATATTCTGTGTCAATCCAGTAAAGGGCTTTCAGTTTTATACAAATTGTTTTCTAATAAATGAGCTTTTATTATAATATGCAATTTTAATCACTGTTTGTAAACCTGACATTGAAGTAAGTAACTTTCTTCTTTCTGAAAAAGAAAACTCTTATAAATTAATTGCGATGAATCAATATATTGGAGAACTTCACTAAAAATGTTCAAACTTGCTGAAAAGAATTTTTAATCATATGTTATTACCGTACCATGAAGTAATCAGTTCATTCATAAGGATGTAAAAAGATTTTACTAAAATATATTGAAAGGAAGAAATGTACTTTATCAAATTTTAGAAATGTTCTCTAAAGTGCTACAATTTCAACTTGACTTACAGTTAATGAAGTTGAGTTAGAGATAAGTTGATTTACTCATCACATACGGTACAAAATTAAAAGCTAAAAGCCTTTACATGAATTCGTTACTTTAAATAAAACTTAATTTAAACTGTGTAAGGCTTGAGAGTAATGCTTCAGGAAGTTTTATTAAAAGATTGATATTAAAGAGAGTTTTATTTATTTTTTCTCCACTAATTTAGATTAAATGAAACTCGTAGGGATGGTGGAAAAAATAATTTAAGGTATTAATATATTATTGTTTAAATATTTCGATAGACTAGGTTTCACGTGGAAAAAGCCAAAGTGAAGAGCTTCATTTTTTTACATGGCTTCATTATAAGATTTCTTTGTTAAAATCAGCTAAATTCGATTGCTATTGATAAATCAATACATACATTTAATTATTGTGATCTACTGTAGGGAATACATACGTAAAATATATGTTAACTTTTTATCTACTAAAATGGGTAACGATCATTGTATTTAATACATTCTTCCTGTGTATGTGGGGGAATCAGACACTGATCATATAAGAGAAATGATTCTGTTTATTTTCTTTTTTTTTTACATTTATAATTACTTTTTATTAGTAGACTGATAGTACTCATAGTATAAGTAATAAAGCTAAAGGCAGAGATAAAGATAACAAAAAAATTGCCGTGTAAGTGTGAATAAATATTTCTTACTACTATTAAAAATATTTTTCCCAATTGTACATTAATACCGAATTTAGCAAAGGAATTTATTTAATGTGTTACATAAAATATGAAAAGTGTAATGAAACTATAAGAGGATCGATGATGGCTTATAGGTACAATATGTTGACAATTCGTCAATAATGATTAGAGTCATAAAATAGCATTTTGAAAGAAGTCATTTTATAATATTTTACTATTTTCATTAAAAATACTTATGTATGATTGAATGTGCAGAAAATTCAATAATTCAGGTTTCTGTGCCGTGTAATTTATTTTGAATTTTCAATGTTGAGCCCGAACTGGCGCCAATATGCGATCAAGTTGTGTATCAGTTACTTTGTACACACACACACACACACACTCTGGATTAAATATACTTCAAATGTAGATTGAACCTACCTCTAATTTCTGATTTTGCCTTCGAAAGAGTTTTATTTGTCGGCATTTTGCTCTTATCATGGATCACTATTAACCTTAGGAATATTTAGTTCTTCAAAAAATTATGAATTACTAATAAGAGGCTTTATGTTCTAGTATTTCAATTATATTTCAATTATCAGTAATAAAAAACTAATAAAAACAGGTGAGTAAACATTCCAATGTTTACTCACCTGTTTTTATTAGTTTTTTTAACATATAAACTTGTATATTCGTTATACTAACATGGATCTTGTATATCATTTTCGAATAATTCTCTGTCGCAAACCAATTCCTAAATTTCGTAATTTAGAGTTTTTTGTTGGTATTGTCTCTCATTCAAATTTACTAAAGATTTTAAAATTTTTCCTTATCAGTTTTGCTTTCGGTATCAAGACTTTGAAAAATTAAGTCAACTTTATTTGAATAATTTAGTGCAGGCTAAAAGTGAATTGTTTCATTATTCCACTAACTTTTCCATTTTTCCATTATTAAATAGGGCTTTCAAACAACAAAAATTAAAAATTAGTTCTACTCAAACTTGCTTTCTATATTCAGTAATATGTTAGCAGGAATATTTTTCTATCATGAAATAATAAATCCCTACAATCCACAACATTCCTGAATCCAAGTAAGCATTCAATAAGAAAAGTCAGTCACAAATTGCTCAAGTCTAAACTCTCTTTGACGGGCTTTTCTAGTTTCATCCAGGTATCGATACCATTAAAAGAAATAACTCCTCTGAACCTTTACATTAACTCAAGAGAGTCCTTGAGACCATTTTTCTCATTTTATTTTATCACATTGACAATTGGTATTATAAATAATAAGACCGTACACTAATAAATAATTAAAACATTAGACTGAATTTAATTATTCTGAAATTTCTGGAAATATAAATATGCCGTCATAAATAAACTTTAGGCTTATATATATATAATTCTAAATAAATCAATTCGTTTGAATAGAATTGAGACTTTCATGAAATATCATAGACTTGTAAGATTCGAGTTAAGATTAAGTTGACGAAAAAAAAAAGTGTTACTCTCATTAAGTTGATTTTAAGGATTATAATTTCAAAGAGCTTAATAGAGTAAAATTAAAATAACCAAAGATTAAATTATTTATGAAGCAAAAAAGGCGATAAAATTTAAATTAAACAATTGAAATAAAATTTAATGCAGAATTCTAATTATGTGCTCTGAAAGAATTAATGATTTAAAGTCACGAAACAGAAATTGTGGTGGTATTTAAAGATCTTCAACTGTAGGTTAAGTAATCTGAAAATGTTTTTGTTTATAGTTAAAATTTTATTCAAAATTATGCATTTAAATAGAAACAAAACAAAAAAATACAGAATACAGCAAAATGCAGCAAAATACGGAACAAATATATATAAGAAAATAATGATTTCATTAAATTAGAATTTGATAAGGAAAAATAAATAATAGCCTTTATGTTCTTTATAAATATTAGGAATTCCTCTTTCAAATGTTGAATGTTCTTTTATTTTCTTACACTTAGATTTCACAAAATTCTGTGACATTTCGTCATATTACAAATGGGATCAAAATATATATAGATAAATGTGTTAAGATGCTTTTAGTTACATATATTGCACGATAAGTTAGAGTAGGAATACCTTATTTCGATATATTGTCACTATCAAACACTGGCAAGATATTAAGTATACATATAATTTTTCTATTCATTATTTTAGTTTAATAATCTTTTCAACTCTATAAGCATTGATGACATGATAAAAGTATTTCTACACATGTATGATGCGAATGTTTCAAAAATACTTGTATTTAAAGACAGTTGATTTCATTAAGGTAACTTATTGGGTGGTTTAAGCTTTTAAGCTTGTGCTTTTAATGTTATAGCAAAAGTTTAATTATGAGACTTAAACAATCATTTAATACTTCATTTATAAACATTTGTACTTAATTTTATTTACTTTCTTCACTAGTTACTGAATTACTCCTTGTTTAAATATGTTAGATGTTTCCTTCAATTATTTTTATATATATTTTTTCAAGCTTATATCTTATTTTAAAGAGAAGCCCATTGTTTCAATACCTAGTAAATGTAATAGATGGAAGTAGAAATATACTGTAATTTTAATATAAGACAAGTGTTTAACTCCGTGATTCAGTACTAAACTAGATATATACTTGTTTTCTTAACTATAACAAAACGTTTTATTACATTTAACAGTTTATAATCATTTGAATTTAAAAAGAAACTAGATAATTGTTAGGTATAGTAATAATTTATACCTTTTCAATGTAAAATGAATATTAATTGACATTTTATTTTTATTTTACAGTTATTTATTTCTTAACATTTCTCAGTATTCATGTATTTTATAACATTTCTTAATTAGAAAGAAAATTTTCTATTTATTGTTTATGAAGTCAGAATTTAATTCTAGAGTTGATGCATTTTTTTTAGAATATTCTATTTTAGTTGTAAATTGCTAATGATAGAGAGATATAAAATTAAATGTTTCTCTAAACACAGTACAGGATAACGTTAAGAATTCTGAAATAAAACTAAATAGATAACACCAAAATAATGTTTCTGCATTTTTCCTAAGAATTTACTTAACATCTTCTAATTAGTTTTCGTTTCAAAACGTGAAGACACGCTATTAGAAAGAATTTAAACAAAATAAAATAATTTATCTTCAATTTCATGCTTGACTTAAATATGGGGGAAATATATTCTAATGATATTCATGTCCTTAGGAACTCTATCGTATTTGCATTTAAAGAGGTTACAAATCTCCTGTCTCTCTTCGTGTTAGAAATAAATACCGAAATAAATAAGAGTGTTAAGTCCGAATTTTCTCTTAATAATAAAAACTTATCTTATCTTGAAATGCAAAAGAAAGCAATGTAGGTTTTTTTTTCAGATAGATACTTTAATCTCTATTTTTTTCTTCTTTTTTTTCTATTAGCTGTTGAAATTCCAATTAAGACTTTTACTTTTAAGTACCGAATTTTTTGTTTCGTTTCTAATAAGAATTTATTCGTTTTGTAGCAAAAATTTAACATAATCTTCTAGACATACTTTTCCTTCATAGCCTCGGAAGCGAGGCTAAATCAAAAGAGTAAAAAGAAAGAAATGTCATTAGAGATAAGTTTAAAGTAGAAAAATATAGGTTTTAAGCTAATTATTCGCTGATTAATGAAACTTTCTATGAAAAGAATTAAGTTTCTTAGATTATAAATTCGTATAAGATACATATATGCATATACATGTTAATACATTTATCGTTAGTTTGATAGCATAAGATTTACTTCCTTACTATTTATTTTCTGATTGCAATAATTAATGAAGATGTTCTAGGAGAAGCCTCCAATTAGTTAACAAATACATCTCTGTAAAAAAATGTTTCAGCATTTTTTTAAACAACGTATATTTCCCCACTTTTTTTGTTTAGAATAAGATGCCCAGTTTTCTTAATTACCAAATTTGAAATTCATGAAGAATTTTCACACCTTAGAAAATTCACACATTTTCTAATATTTTCTAATAAAAACAGTATGCTTTCTAAAATTGAATAATTTGGTTTTTTTTTACTACGTTATATAAATTATCATTTTGGTCATGAAAGTTTTTCGTTTGTACAGTAGCTTAAGTTCAGAATACATTTTCTTAAAATTTTACGATACTTCATCATTTTTGGAGATCACTGCAATCTCTCATTTCTTAATTGCATCAAATGCATTTTACTGGTATTAGTAAATGCCCCCGTATCATTTATTGCCAGCAGATTTTCGGATGGTGTCTTAGAATTGCTGTTGTATAATTACTGTAACGAGTAAAAATACTTTATCGTACTACTGCGAAAAGGGCACAAATAATGATCCTGCTTAAAATTGAATTTTCTGAACCTGAAATAACTTCATGGATAAATGTGAGCAAGGTAGCTTCACATCAAACTGGCAATGAATTTAAAATATCGGAAAAATTTACGGAACCTACGAGAAGCAGTTATCCGAGAAAAACAAATGCGCTTGTAGATCATGAGATATGAAGGATGGTCGCACGATCTTCAACAACTTCCTGCAGTAAGGTTAAACTTACTCCGGATTCAAAAGGTACCATCATCAGTTTGCGTACTATTTTAAGACAATATAACAGTGGAGTATCGTTTTATTTTCCAATGGGCCATATGTGCAGAAATTTTCTAAAAGTGTTGAAATTGCTTACGGCCATGTGGAAACAGATATAAAAAAAAATACACAATTCAGTTGTGAAATATCATCCTAATCATATTATATAGAATCCAAAGTCTGTGTTGTACTGTAGCTCTATAAATTTCTAGGTTACTAAGAACACAGTAAAGGAAAAAAATTGGTACTTGAATATATTTGATAAGTTGAAGATTCACTTTGATGCACAATTTTCATGTATGATAGGGTTCGTGTCACAGGTGAAGAACTTCTATCGTCTGAGAAAATCGAAATGCTGGACTGGCCAAATAACAGAACAGATTTGAATAACATTGAGAAAATGTGGAAAATTAGAGCATAGTAAAAGAGCATGAAACAACTTCTACATATTTTCTTATATACTCTATAACATGAGAAACGACGCACCAAGAAGAAGTTTCCCAATGGAGACAAAAATTAGCAGATAAAAAAATTATGTACAACATATAGAATGATTAAAATTTCAGAAAAATTGAATAATTTAATTCATAGTTACATAGTTAAAAATTAACTAGCACAATAATGTGATGGCCCACCTCTAGCCTGGATGCAAGTTGCCACACGATGTGGCATTGAGTGATAAAGCTCCCTCATGGTCTAGTGCGGTAGTTCTTGCCACATTTGCTCCAATTGTCGGGTGAGGTCATCAACATTCCTTGGTAGATGTAGACAACTTCCCATAAATATCTGAGACAGGCTCAATTGGAGAGAGATCTGGCGATCTGATTGTCCAAGAAAGTGTTTGACAAGCTATAAGACAGTTCATAGCAACACTTGCCGTATGTGGATTAGAATTATCTTGCTGAAAAATAAGGCCAGGGTGCAGCGAAAGGAACTGTAGCAAAATAGGCCTCAGAATGTCGTCCACATATCACTGTGCTGTAAATGTGCTTCTAATGGCGAACAAAGTAGTTCGGTTACCAAAAAAAATGTTACCCTAGACCATAATTTGTAGTTGAGGGCCTGTCTGACGTGCAATAGTGAAAGCAGGATGAGCATGCTGCCCTGGGTGTCTCCAGACATGTCTTCGATAATCATCAGCACACAGTTCTAAGCGGAATTTGTCGCTAAACACTACACGTCCTTAGTCACCCTCATTCTAATCTGATCGAGCCAAGTACTACTGTAATCTGGCTCGATAGTGTGTAGGCATGAGTGGCAGGTGGTCGGTCAGAGCATAGATTTCGCTCTATGAGCCATCTGTGAATGGTCATGTTGGACACTCGTGTTGATAGTAATGAATCAGGCGCTGTGACAGCTGATCTAACAATCACTTTGTCCTCTCGATCTGCTGTGAACCTACGTTGACCATTACTATCATGACGCTGAAATCGTCCATCCCCTACCCATTCTTGCCAACATCTTCTAATCGCATCTTCGCTTCGACTCATATGACGACCGATTCTCCGATTTGCCCAACTTGCCTCTTTCAATCCATTTATACCACCTCTTTCAAACTTTGACAATTGCTCGTAAGGAGCTCGAATTCAGCTGTGAAGCATTATTTTAGTCATTGAAAGGTATCATAAATCACAATGAAACAAAAACTTTGACCATCAGATTGAGAATCGCTTCTTATATCCACCTGCTGATTGCGCAGTCTGAATGTGTTATAGCTCCCGCTATTTATTCATTGGGCACCAAATTTTAATCATTTGCATGTTCGGTCTAAATGACTTTGGATAGAAAACTTCATTACAATCAGATACCCCTTCTATGTGCGTTTTTTGTTTGTTTGTTGTAGAGTGTAATTTAACTTATAACCTTAGTTTATTGAATATAGTGGTCTTTATAGTTAAAATGTTGAAAGAAAATATTCTAATATGCATAAGTAATTAAATTTTCTTAATTCTGATTACAAATCCAAAAATGTGAATTAGTAGTTAAATGAGGTTAGTTCAATCAGCACGGACAGAAATATCTATTCATTAGAAACAAATTTTATTTTTTTAAAATTCAGCCCTCTTTAATATAAATACAATTCAATTCAGATTCATTAAATTAATAAATTATGGAATAATTTCTGAAAACCTCAACTCGTGCTTTATTTTGATTATTTTATTCAAAAATAAAGCAAAAATTCATGTAAATAATTATTTTTGTAATTATCAAGCTACTATTATAAAATCTCAGCATCTATTTATTTACGCATGTTTTTTAATGTTACTTTTTAAGTAGCAATTCATTATAAGTATCGTATTTCACTAAATTATGAAAATAAAAATACCAAATTATTACGTTACAGAAAAAATATGTACAACGTGGAAATGAAATTAAAGGAATATATGAAAAATGAGAAATGAAAGAAATTTGTTTTTTTTTATTTTCTAAAAAGATGGCTTGTATTTTCTTTCCGTCAGAAAAGTATTTCAAATTGGAAATAAAGTGAAAGTTAGTCAATTAAAACATTGATGTGCAACCATTTTTCTATATGTATACAGTTACAATTCTTTTTCAATGGAGTATTTTCCTCACGAAAAAAAAAATGGATAAACATATTTTGAGCAAAAAGTGAATTTCTTATGAATTTGTACATTTATAAAATAGAAGACAATGACTTCGTTAATACTTTGTACATATATATTATAAAATTATTTTTCTAATTTTTTCCTTAATGCTTTATATTTTGTTTGCTTTACAGCATTTTATATACTGATGAAATTACATATAATATAAAACTTCTAAGATACAGGCAGGCCTTTTTTACTTTCGGACAATAAGAAGTTGACATTTTAAGTAATGGAGAATAAGTGTTTTCCATTATGACAAATATTTTGTAAGATATTTTTTTTCTTAAAAAAATTAGGCACTATGGCTGATTGGAAGAATCTCCATTTAGTAATCGCTTAATTAACTAAACAAAATTTCGTTAAAAGTCAATTTTCTTTTTTTAAGCTTGGTATTAGCTGCACATATGGAAGTTTCAAAAGAAATACTGAAGCAAATAATTTTTAGAATATAAGGAAAATAGAAGAGACAAAGATAAATAAGTGGCTCAAAGTTTATGCAAGCTAGTAAATACAATTATTAATATATATGAAAAATAATTAATGAATGGATACTAATTTGAAGTTTATTATGTACAGTTAAGTTAATTAATGTTAATAAATTTTCAAAAAGAAAGCCATAAATTATTTTAAAAAATGGGTAAATCTAAGTAATAATGAGGATTTATTTTTTCTTCTTTTACTCGTTAAGCATTTTTATACTATTTTATTATTCGATTAATTAATTATATTATTATAAAAGTTCAGTATCTTAAATAAAAATAATAAAATATTGACTTCATTTGGATGAGAGGGTAAGAATTATCTGGAAGAATATGATTTGAAAGTGATTTTAATTTCATAAACATAATTTGAAATATTTTGAAATTATAATATTTTGAAAGAGGAAACGCAAGCGGTATTGACACTTTTGAATAACATCTCAGATTAATTCTTCACTTACTAATTTAGAAATTGTTACTAAGTATAAAATGTTTGCTCTTTCAATTGTTAAAATACCACAAAAACATTAAAACATTAGAAAGAAGTTTAATAATAGTATTTATGATTTGGATGAATTAAAACCAACTAAAATATTGTTATTGTTTCTTACCTGTAAACAAACACAGCAAGTTAAAATTATATATTCTTTATTAAATTTTAATTCATTTCTTTTATTATTAATTATTTCTTTAATTAAAAGAGACAACGCAATATTTTTCTGGAACATGTTCTGCTCTTCCATGGATTCAATGCCACCCAAAAAATTTGTTTCGAATGGAAAGAATAATTTAAAAAAATGAAAAGAATATAACATAATATAACTAGTTCTTCTAACATTAAATTTGTTTGGTACAAGCTGGAAAAATAAAGTTAAAATATGAACAAATTCCTTGAAAGTCCCAAAACAAAATGGCAGAGTCATTATTATATTAAAAGTCTTATTAATTCGACTGCATTTTCAGTAAAAGTTCTTGGATTTCTGATTATACATAGACAACTAAGATATATGTTTGAATAGGTAAAATTATTTTATAAATACTACTTAAATCATATTATAACTTGAAAATAAACATTTTACTGTTAGGTATATTTTTCAAAATATTTTCAATTATTTATGAAAGCACACATGAGTCTTATTATAAGCATGCATGCAAGGATTTTTCTTCATAAGTTTGATTGATAGTTAAAATGTATGTATCCAGGATTTTCAAAAAAATTAATTATTTAAGTGTCATAATTTCATACATGTAAAATGCATTTCTATAATATAATTCAAAAATGTTTTTTATATAATAAACATTTTTTCAACTTTTTTATTTTTAATAAAAAAAATTATGTTTCTGATATCAGTTTCTGATATCATAGTTTCACTCATTTAAAAAGTAAGAAATTAAATTCTGAACAGAACTGTTTCAAAAATAAAATTTATAAATGATGATTGTGCATGTTGAATCTGTAAGTAACTTTCACATATTCATTGAATTTATACTGTATGAAATATAATCTAAAAGTAATAAACTCTCTGCATTCGAGTGAACGAATTCATAATTACGTTCTAAAATTTACTGATAAGTAAAATAAATAGAAGTTTTAATAATTTCCTTATTGAATTAAATGTTATCTCATATTTAAAAACTTAATTCAAATTCATAATTTTAACTGCCCTAAAACAAAACTTGCTATATATTGACAGGAAACAAAATAATTTTTCAAGTCTTATACTCTCATTTATTTTTCAAACATATTATGAAATAGTTATTTAGTAATTTAATCTTTACAACATTTTCTAATGATCCATATCACTTTGTAAAGAAAATACTTTTTGTTCTTTAAAAAGTGATTCATTTATGAATGAATTGATTAAATTACAAAAAATCATTACATAGACACTTTTACTTTGACTTATAGTAACACAATACTAATTAACAAAACAAACAGATCTGCTTGCAAAATGTTATAAGTAATATATTCATTACACTATATTGAGATTTATGCAAAAACAATTTTTTTCACTTCAAAGCTTCTTTAAATTAGGTGGCTCTGATGCGGAAAGTAATTAAATAGCTACATCACCCTTTCTACTTATTACATAAGTTAATTAAGTAACAAGAATACGTTCATTAACAAAAATTCTTACGTAGGACTACTAATACGCTTCAGAAACACACATTAATGATAATTAAAACCCTTAATATTATTCAAAAAGTAAGCGACGAAACATGTGGTGTGTCATCGAAAAACAAATTTTCTTAAAATTGTAAAAAAGTAGTCATTTTTCTTTTCCTTTATGTATAATTAAGCATATATTACTGCGAGTAAAATTAATTTTTTGCAGAGTAATTATTAACACCTTTTGATTGACCTGAAAGGTTACCGTACAGTACTGTCATGAAAGTCAATTAATATACGATGTCCTATCTATTTTTTTTTTGCAATGTCTTTGGCAATGTATCTGGTTTCTCTTAATAGTTTGCATTCATTATAAATGCCATTAGTCCATAAATCTTCCCATTTTAGGAGGCAGATTCGGAAGTAGAAGAAATTTATTTGTTGGAGCACTAGAATGAAATAGGGAAAAAAGGGAGGGAGCTCTCATGTTACCCAATAAATTCCCATTTAAAGTCATCGATTGGTAATGAATGGAGCATGTTTCCTTTCGAGCAGAAAAGAAGGTTGTAACAGAAGAGATATCTCCCTGGAAGACTCGGATGGTAATAATTCTTCTTTAAGGGCTAATTAATAATCTATAAGCTTGCTAGTGTTAGTTGTAATAGGGTTATGCTGATTTCATTTACCTGAAAAATGAAGTACCATTTTCTTTCGAAACGCGAAATTTATTACAGAAATTAATTTTCCAAAAACCTATTTAAGGACTCTTTCAAAGACACATTTTTTTTGAAAACTGTTCTTCACTTTCAATTGTTTTTATTTTTACTAAACTCTTACAGATTAAATAAATGTTTTTTGTTCAATGAATGACTTACAACTCTAAACTACCAACCATTTGTTTCATAAACTTAATATTATACCTATGGAATGTCAACATTCCTCTTCAAACCTTAACTATTTTATTTATTTTAATTCAATAAAGTGCACTCATAAGTGCGAAAAATATTTAAACAGTTTGGGTAATTATATAGTTTCTTCGGTTTTTAAAAGTATTTTATTTCTATTTTAATGATATTTTGCTAGTTTCCTAGTTTTAAAAATATTTTGAAGTATTTTCAAATTCGGGGGGATAAAGTTATTCCATAGAAACCTTTGTTATTACTTACTGTTATGGGTGCAGTTAATTCCATTTTTTATATATAAAATTGTCTATGTCTGAGGTGGAAAGCAGAAGTTATATAAGAGAAACATTGCGTTCCATTACATTGAATTTATTATTATTAAACACCAGAAGAAATTAGATAAATCAAGTCTAAACTTAAGATTTATTGCATCGTAAAGTAATATATTATTAATAATCACAAAAATTAAATAAATAAATTTTATCTACTTTAATATAAAAATATGATTAATTCACGTTTTCATTACAGATTAAAATATTAAAATAATATAAATAAAATTTATGGGATTTTGAATTAAAACAAACTTTATAAATGTCGAAATTATTTATATATTTTGATTCATAAATGAAAATAGAAAATATTTGAGCACTAATGATTATTAACACACTTTAAAAATAAATAAATTAGAAAGTCATTATAATGAAATTTTTTTAATTAAAATTATATTTTTTTGTCTGTAATTGTTTCATTCAATATTGTAATTTTTTAAATAAGTAGTAATTAAAATATTAAATTTCAATGAATTTCACATTTAATGAAAATATTTAAATTATTCCATGGAATGAAATACATCTAAGAAGAAATGTAAAGAGAATTCACGAATATTACCACTAAATATATTTAAAAAGAAAATATAAGCAATTACAAGACTACACATTATCTTAAAATATAATAATTTCTCTAATTTCAAGCTTAACAGGAAATGTAACTTTCAGATTTAATCCTATATATATTAAACGTTACATATTGGAATAGTACATGACAGTCAAAGAAAACATAACGCAGACAGATATTCACTCATACACTAAATAAGAGAAAGGAAATTGTGTGTACTTATAAAATTGCGACTCAATAATGTAAATTTGTAGAAAGTTAAATAAACTATTTATATTATATTTTAAAGTTCATGATATGTAAAACCATGATTTTTTCAAAGCAGTTTTAAATATTTACTAATCACATAACAGTCAAATATATAACTTTTTTTTATAACAAAGCAATTTTACCTTATTTTATAGTCATCAATTTTTGTAAAAAGAAAAATAACTGTTATAAATGAAATTTAATATAAAGTAATAACTCCAGTAATTAGAATCATGAAACCATCAGATTCAGAACAATATTTTGCAGTAAAATATTAATTAAAACTTATGTACTGTAACAAAGTTTTAAGCTAATTACTGCGAATAAGAAATTATGCCGATAATAAATAAAATATATTTATGTTAAATATAGAAATTAAATTCATTCTTACATAAAATAGCTAGTCATTTGTATAATATATCTTTATCTTACAGTGAGTGATAAATTTATTCCATGGATGCATAATGCAAAGGAAATTAGAAAATAGTCCTCTCAAAAGTATGTTATTGATAAACAGTTTAAAAAACAAATATTCTGTTATAAAAATAATTATTTATTTACTGTAAAAACATTTGGTGTATTGATTATCATATAAGACAAAGAACTTTAGTATTTTACAAGCTTAGACTATGAATTTTAATAAGTATATGGAGAAAATTTAAATTCTTAAATTATACAGAATTTGATATAAAATTTGAAATTTAAATTCGTAACTTATACAGAATTCAATATAATAATTGAAATATACCTCTTAAAATATGCAGATTTTAGTTAGTTATAAATTCAATCTCTTGAATTAGTATTAAATTTCATGGATAAAGAATTAGGCATATACATTTTAAGAAAACTGGAATATCATGATAGTAAGTGTTTTTTTTAACAAACACATCTATTTCAATAGTTATATATTTTTTAGAATAAGTGTGAAAGTTGTGTTTATATTCATGAAAAACATCTTTTTATTCCGGAAAAATTATTACTTTAAATTTTGAAAAAATATTAAATGTGCATTTATTAAACTAACATTAATTAATGCAGTTATCTTTTTACATAGAATGAAATGAAGAATAACTGTAAATACAGCCTAATATTTAACATGAGGTGTGAAGTGTAACACGAAATTAGTATAAGGCACTTATTTAATTGGCAAACTCCTTATTCCCTTCTCTATATTTCCCTTCTTCCGTTACCCTCTCTAAATATATTATCATAGATCTAACAATTTAATTTAAAATAAAACTTATTACAATTATTGTTGATATAATAAAAAGTTTCTTTACATTTTATTGGTGATATTGTTACGCACTCGTTGCCATAAAAATTTCCGCACCAAGAAAAAGTTGACAGAATAAAACGAAATTTTACATATGCAAGTGCCACATTGAGGAAAGTAAGGGGTTACAAAATAAAAGGAAAATGATCATTTATTGTAGGATAAATTACAAATGAAGTACCCTATGGGTCCACCTCTAGTATGAATGCATGATATGATACGTCAGACATTGAGGCACACAAGTTTCGTATGATATCCTGTGGCATCTCGTTCCGCATTTGCTGTATAAGCACCATTAATTCAAGCAAACTAGGGGCAGTACAACTTGCCGTTTTAAATGATGCCAGACATGCTCTACCGGTGATAAATTGAAGTATCGAGCAGGCCAGGGAAGAGTGACTGGTCCCAATGCCTCCTCACAGTAAAGACAGAACAGCCTAGGTCGCAAGCTACTCGTTAAGCTGGGCACCAAGTTTCCATTATCCGTATGATTCCATATTATTTCATCATCCCTTCTTCTCTCGAAATCTGACTGTTACTCATGTTGTCTCCGCTCTCGGCTTAATAGTTCCTCTAGTCAAAAGGCGACCCCCCGCAACAGAATACATACATTCAAATAAGTACAGCTTGCCTGTTTTATAATCCAAGAAGATCGAAATTCAACGCCCTCTGGTGGCATTACGCAATGAGAAATCATGCTGTATTTGTAATAATTTACATATCTGCCTGACACATATCTTCATACCAAATTTGGGAAAAATCCCACTTTCACTTCTTAGTGAGTAAATTCTTATATCAATGAGAGTATAATATCCATTATATATATATATAATAACTATAAAGTGTACTGTACTATAATATACTATTATATATGCTAGTACATTATGGTTTTATTTTGTAATTTGTTTGTTTTATCCGTAATATATTGCATTTGTATGACTTTAATTTTGCACATTTCATACAATTTCATACATATTTTTGTATAATTATTTTCACATATTATTGGAAAAAACTAATTGTTTACTTTTCAAAGTACCTTGATTAAAAAATAACAATAATATTTTTTTTCCAATTGGAAGCAATACATCATTGTTTGTCTTAAAAACTTTCACTGTACCTTCACTGATAAAATAGTTGACTGTTCCTGATTTAATTCACTGAATTACCTTTTTGCGTCAAAACATGTACATTTTAAACACGTATATACTTTTTGTGCTATTTAAAGGATTAACTCTCTATCTCTTCCCTTCTAGTAATCCTATAAAATAATGTTGGTTTGATTAGCATTAATTTAAGTAAGTTATCAACTTTTTTTATGATGCCTTACCTCACTTATTATTTATTTTTTCATTTTTTCCTTCTAAGCTCATACGAAGAAATTGAATCTTAAACAGTATTTTTCTTTCAAATGTAACGGAAAAGGGAAGAATTACTTTTACTTTTAAACCTTACGCCGAAGTGAAATCCTGATAAATCGCTCCTTCGAAATCCTGTTTCAAATCACTTAAACTAATCCTTGAGTCACAGCAGTCCAGCTTCTAAATCCATAAAAAAGAAAAGTAAAACCAGGTGAAATTTATAGATTACTATTCTCGCTGTAATCCCGTCGTTTTAGAGTATTTTTTTAGATATGTGTGTGTGTGGTCACATATAAATTATTCCATCAGATAAAAAGTTAGAGAAGAGTGTTATAGTTAGGAGATTGAAATTTTCAGTTTGAAATATTATTTTTGTGATGTTACCTATAGAATCTAGGTATGTGTAAATATTGTAAAATTGATAAGGAAATAAAAACAATTAAAAATTATTTTTATAAGATTAAATAAGAAATACATAGATATTCTCTTATTTAATTAATTAAAAATTTGTATTAATTTCATTTGAGTAAAAACATATGAATGGAAATTTATAAATGGTCTTATTCACTTTAATATGCATTATATAAAGTAAATCGAAAACAGAAGCGAAGATTTTGAAAAGAATATGTTTCAGGGTGGAATATGTATATCTTAGTTTGAGTGTTAATTTATTGAAAACAGTTTTATTGCTTTTCGAAGAAAACAGTTTCATTTGGTTTCAAAGTATTCACCTGGATGAATTCTGCTTCAAAGCTGAAAGCTATTTATAGGTCAAGAAGATATTGAAGAAAGGCTTAAGGAGATTAAATGTTTTAAGACTAACAGTTTCCGTCATCTGATAAACATTTAAAAGACTGTTGAATTAACAGAAGAAAATTTACAAAATTATTCCTGAAATTGGATAACTTAAAAGTTAGTTCCCAATAACTCTCCTTAGAATCTCAGAGTAGGTTTCGAGACTGTTATTTATAGAATTTATAGCTATTACTTGAGCATTAACGTTATAGCTTTCGTATTCAGAATTTTCAGAAAACTTGATAATTTAAGATTTCCCAATTGAACATGTATTATTTATGTTCATTTCACTGAGTTGTTTATCAGAAATTCCCAAGAATTTTTTTTTTTAGAAAATAAAAAATCTTGGAGCTAAAATAAATAAGATCTCAGAATCTTATTAAGCGTATTTTAAAGAGCCTTTTCACTCTGAATTTTTTTTATGAATGATAAGAGCTTCTATCTTAACAAATCTAGGTATAAGAACTCTTGGAAGTAAACATTTTCTCATTTTGGTGAATTTTTTTTGAAGTGCAAGAGATGAGCACACATTAAACAGTCTAGGTGTGTTTTCAAAATCACTTCAAAGTTAATTCATTTAACAAATGGAATAAAAAGATACTTATATAGAAAATGGGGGCCACTTTTTTTAAGAAATATTCTGCAAGATCAAACATTTTTTCAGGAAAATGTGATATCTGGCAGATTATTTTGATAAAAATATACGAATATATATTTCGAGAACAATCCTAATGAATGAATTATATATTTATATACAGGATGGTGATAATGAAAGTGACGCTTTACAGACCCCTTTAAAACCCGTTCTGCTTATTGAATTTCGTAGAAACTTGGTATATATGTTATTTGAACCATGGGAAAATGATTACTGAGATAAACCTACTTCAAATTTGAACCACCAGGAGAATTATGGCACATAAAAAACATAAAAAAGACAAAAAAATCTTCCAGAATCATTAGAATTTATTCAGTTACATAAAGTGATCAACGCGTGCTCCATGGCATTACGTGTCGAAAGCACATTATAGCGTGTTCATCGTCAGTAGAAAAAACTCTTGAAAAATTCCAGCAACATGGCGTATAATGCTGGTTTTCAACTCAGATAAAGTTGGAATTTTTCTCCATAAACGTGGTCTTTTAGAAATCTCCACAATCAGAAATCACAAGGACTTAAGACTACCGAACAGGGAGGCCAGGCATTCAGAACAGCTGTGGATATTACACGATTCTCGCCAAAGTTAGATCGAAGCAGTTCTTTCTCTTGGCGCCTAATGTGGGTAGTTTCTCCATTTTGTATGAAAACAGTGGTCTACAAACAATGCCGTTCCTATAAAACAAAAATGACCTGTTGTTAAAGAAGTTCATTGTACCGTGCAATCTAGACGGAATACGTTTTATGACCTTAAAGAGAAAGTTTCAAAGAAAAATGGTCCAACAAAATGAGAAAACAGTGGTTGTTGGTATAGGAGATTTAGGAGGTGAACAACCTATATGCGACGATTTTGATTATTATCTCAGCTTCATCCAAATAAAAGTGCATTTAATTTTACAGTAAAATTTTCCAATGCCACGCTTTATCAACTTCCACTTTCACCAAAAATCAGCAAGCAAAGTCAGGTGTGCTTGGTGCTCATGAGGTTGCAACATTTACACTAAGTGGATTTTATACGGATTCAGTTTTAAAATTGATCACAGAAATTTTCGTACTGTTGTTCACGGAATCGCCAAATCTAGTGACACCGATCGAGCAGTTGCTGAAGAACAGCTGGAACTGGAGGCTCTTTCAACTACAGCAGTAGCGACTTCTTCAACAGTTTATTTCGCTATCAGTTTCCTCTCTAAGCACCTAAGTTTTCCGGAGCACCTAAGTTTTCCGGAGCACCTAAGTTTACAATCTCTTCAAATTTCCTAATCATCTTCTTCAAATCATTCAAGATAAAGGCCATTTTCCCAAAATCTTTAAAGCATTAGCATCATTCACTAGTGTTTCTAAGCTATTACTATCTTACTGATAAAACAATTTTACGAGTTAATCTCGATCTCTCTTCTGAAAGGGCATGATGAACGATGACAAAAGCACGCAGAAGGATATTCTGGTTCTAAATGCATTTTTCTTTAATTCTTTGACAAAAATGCACGTAAAACTTTTGAAGAGCCCTATCTCTGGTGGTCAAATGTTCAACTATTTTTTTTTATCGATGAATATTTTTTCCCATGGTCTAAATAGGTTCAGTTTAATTATTACCTCACTGCGTATATATATATATATATATATATATATATATATATGTATGTATAAATATATTAAGTAGTAATTTTGTAATATTAATTTCTAGATTCTCTTCAATACATTCGAAGGTTTTTTCAAGGAATTTACAGAACAATTGAACCAAACAACTAGTTTATGGGCAGTTAGAAAAAATAAAATCAAGTAGGAAAGATCAGTTCATATAAAAAAAACAAAAAATCTTAATCACATGTGTCTGTCAAAGATCACAAAGGCAGTTAATGGTAAATTTATCATTCGTTTTTTCAATAGTGAATTTTTCATTGAATTTTTCAAATCTTAATAAAATTATGTTTTAACTTTATCTGTTTTAGATCGGATGTATTTGTATTCCATTTTTCATGTTATGCCTATATTTATGTTTATCAACATTGATACTATGTGAGATTATAAGATGATTGATACATCTATTCTTCAGCTTTTGAGAAATTAATATTTCTCTGCTTGTATTGATGAAGAAAATAAGTTTATTGAGAGAAAATATTTGATGTCATTTTTTGAAAGTATTTGAAGAAAATATAATTAACTAATTGAAATTGAAATATAATTTAAGAATAAATAAGTAAAAGTCAATTTCAATTTATAAGGGATATTTTGCAGAATTATTACTATATCTGTGTATAAAAAAATATTATTTAGATATTTTTAACAAAAATTTAGTATTTATGTATTATTTGATAAATATTTAATAAATAACGAGAGCCATAAGGAATAAAAATGAATATATCTTTTAATTACAGATATTCATTTATTTCAGAAAATTAAATGTGTTAACCCCAGGAATAACTGTTTAATAATATTAATAATAATTATTTGAGATTCACATTAAAAATAGTACTGAGAACTAGTGTTCCTGTGTTTTTATTGTAAAGGAAAACTATGTTTAAGTATCTTTTCTTTAAATGAATATAAAATAATAGAACGAAATCTTTAGTAAAGGGGAAAAAACATGTAAAATTCTATATTTTTAAGCTTACGTTCCCATATTTAGAAAAAATTTATTTGAATTCGAATGTTTTTTTTTCTATAGAAAAGCGTTTGATGTGAGAATAATTTTTTACTTATATCAAATACTGTACATTTAAATACCTCAGATATCGAGTGCAAACATGATGGATGTTGTTGATACTTCTTTTAATATAGTATCAAAATACACATTAAAGGAATAATTATTGGTATTGTGTTTTACAAATATAATATGAGGCTCACAATATTAATATAATTAGCTATTTTCAAGTATCTGTCATACATTATCTAAAGCATTTCATCTCAAATCATCTCTTTGTTCTACTCTGTAAAAAATGTAGTCTTATGAAAAGATACTGAAAAAAAGAATTTTTTTTTAAATTTAAAATAAACGAGATTACTTTTCTATTTCTCTATTAAAATTATTTCAGCTGTTATAACTATTTATTATAATACATTTTGAAAATTCTTTAACATAAAAATAAAAATTTCTAAGAAAAATTAAATTCAATACCATCTGAAGCTGGTTTCACTAGAATATAACTTAATTACTATGGTTTTTTTAAGTTACAAATAATCTAACACAGCTCTCAGTCCTTCCCTGTTTATAATATAAATATATAAATAAGATTTATTAGCCCCCAAAGAGGCTTTTGCTTTCGTCAAAGTATAAACTGACATCACTGACTCCGTATTAATTTTTTTTCGTCACATATTATTTAAAAATATAACCATCGAAATGCAAGAAAATACTCAATTTTATGGTTCCAATCACAAGTCATATTTTTTTTAAAAATTCTATTTTTTATTTTCTGTTTTTTTTTTTAACTTTTGGTCTTGAAGGTAATAGTAAAAATTGACTTGATTCTAATAAACTTGACTTTTGTAAAAACTCATATAGAATGTCTTAATAAACGTAATGTTCCTTTACTTCTCAATATATATATATATATATATATATATATAATAAAAAACGACGCACCCAGTAGGAATAGCCCGATTGTGATAAAATTTCAAATGCAAATACATTTGGACCGAACATGTAAATGATTAAAATTTGGTGTCCAGTAAATGAATAGTTGGAGCTACAGTGCATCGGAGCCACCCACTCAGCAGGTGTATATAAGAAGCGATTTCCAATCTGATGGTCAAATTTTCTATTACATTGTGATTTATGATACCTTTCAATGTCTGAAAAAAAATATTTCACCGCTGGATTCGAGTTCATCATGAGCAATTGTTAGAGTTTAAAAGAGATCGTATCAATGGATTGAAAGAGGCAGGTTGGGCAAATCGGAGAATCGTTCGTCATATGGTTCGAAGCAAAGAGGCAATTAGAAGATGCTTGTAAGAATGGGCAGACAAAGGCACATTTCTGAATTATGATAGTAGTGGTCGACTTAGGGCCAAAGCCGATCGGTAGGGCAGAGTGATTGTCAGATCAGCTGTCACAGTGCCTGATTCCACGTTATCAACCATCAGATGTGTGCCCAGCACACGAGTGTCTGACATGAACAGTTAGAAACGGTTGATAGAGAAAAATCTTCTCTCTTACCGACAACTAAGCCACCTGCCAATCACGCCTACACTATGCGGAGCCAGATTATAGTGGTTCTTGACTCGATCACGTTGGAATGATGCTGACTGGGGACATATAGTGTTCAGTGACGAATCACACATCCTGCACTGTCCTGATAATCATCAAAGATGTGTCTGGAGACGCTCAGGGCAGCTTGCCGATCCTGTTTTCACTATTGTACGCACCACATGCTCCAAACTTGGAGTTATGGTTTGGGTTGTCTTCCTTGATAGCCGGTCCCCTTCGGTCGTCATTAGAGGCAAACTTACAGCACAGTGGTGCTTCGACGACATTCTGAGACCGGTTTTGATATCGTTCCTTTTGCAGTAAACTTGTCTTATTTTTCAGCAAGATAATGCCTGACCACATACGGCATATACTGCTATGAACTCTTACTTTTTGTCACACACTTCTTAGGCAAGCCAGATCTCTCTCAAATCAAGCATGTCTGGCATATCTGGCATATGAGGGCCATCGGACTGCATCTACCAGGGAATGTTGATGACCATCTCCGACAATTTAAGCAAATTTGGTAAGAAATACAGCAAGAGAACATCAGGAATGTTTATCACTTTATGCCACGTCGTGTGGCAGCTTGCATCCAGACTAGAGGGGGTCAACACCATATTGAGCTCGATAATTTATAAGTATGTAACTATGAAATAAATTATTCAATTTTTTTGAAATTTTAATCATTTTCCATTATGTACATAATTTTCCAACAAACAATTTTTGCCTTCATCGGACAACTCCTTCTTGGTGCGTCGTTTTTCTTATTATATATATATATATATATATATATATATATATATATATATATATAACACATCGATCAATAACTCCCGAGTCTAACATTGAAAA